>PQWD01004846.1:72839-129200 GCA_019425675.1 Leucinodes orbonalis | reverse complement strand
GACATCAGTTAACAACACGAATCATTGGGTACGAGTGTTTTTATATATTATAAGAATGCTGTTGGACAAACGGTTTAAGTGGAGACCACGTCTTGATAAGCGTATCGTAGGACGCCTTTCGACCGATTGGACAGACAACAAACGAATATCGCTGGTGAGGGTTGAATGAGGAAGAGATATTTGGTGGAAAGTGGTAAAGACCTATGGCCATCAGTGCACTTGGCGGGAAATGGGAGAGAACTATGGCCAAAAGTGTATTTGGCGGAAAATGGGAGAGACCTATGGCCATCAGTTAATATGATACAAAGAGGTTGATATTATAATTCGGTGTTATCGCCTCTTAGTGTATTGTCTGATCATTTAACTCTTAGTCGGCTCTAATAACTCTTATAAGAAAGGGTAATGGCATTTTTGCCCTTCAAAAGGTCCCTTGAAAGTCAAGGTCCATGTAGAAGTTATTATTTGAGGTTTTCGTTCGTGTGGTAATGCTGCATACGACGGATCGAATGTTGAGATTAAATATGTATGTTATATTACACTTTCAAATGCATATTCCATTAACTACTTACAAAGTAGAAATGCAATAAATGCATGGAATCATAATATAAAGAAGGAACAGTAATTAAAAGGTGACTAAAATTATGTTGTTCTTGCAAATAAGTTCTTGGAAACAACTAAACAGTAAAAGCACTGAAGTAAAAAGGTTTTTTGTCTGTTAATTGGGGTGATAGTCCAAACAAGGAACATTTGTTCTTTAATACAAAACTTGGCCATCACTATATTGGTGATTCTTTAGGCCACTGAAGTTAAACTCACTTTCTTATGTAGGCTAATGATAATCTTTTGTATTTATCTTAGGAGACTACTCATAGTACTTTTCCGTGACGTAATGGTAATCACAGTGGATTTTGTTTGAGTTATTTTTTATGGTATAAGAGGGAAACGAGATTACTTAGTAAAAAATTTAGCCTTAGTTCGAGACAGTGGTTGGTTCCGTCTGTAATTGTTCGATTCTAGGTATTAAATTTAGATAATTCTCTCTCTATTTTGTTCAGCACGATGTTCTGCTGTGGTTTTGGTCTTAAACAAGTGCGCCTAATAATATTCAACTAATTAAAATATTCAAACGACCTTTATGGTATTCGAATTGTATCTTAAAATAATATCCTAAGTAGAAGCGGACTAACTGCATGAACTTGACTTTCATTTAGAACTTCCGAGATATTAAGATTAACGGACTTACTGTAAGGATTCTAGATATATAAATTGTATGAAGTTAAAGAAATAACGGTATGAAGGATAGGAGGTGAACGAAAAGCGGTGGAACGCCGATGCTCGTCCGTCCGCCATCTGCTAAACTGATTAGGAACCTGTTTTTTAATGGCTGTATAAGAGAGATATAACAGAAATCAAACGAACGCAAACCATTTATAGAACAAGGCGCTGCTCTTGTGTGTGGTACTCGGCGATTACACGACGATTAAAGTGAGTTCGGATACCAATTTATTTAAACATGTTATAAATTAATTATTTTTATTTAATGTAGCAAAACGATTTTATCTGTTATAATTTTAAGTGTTGTCTTTATTCTTAACCTGTACGAATCACTCCTTATCTTGGCACTTACTTACTTATTTATAAGATTAAGCCTCCTTATAAATTACTTAGTATTTATTGAAGAAAGAATTATTTCAATGGCAGACAAAGTAGTCATACAGAACTGTTATTTGGTCACAATGTTTAAGTAATTATTTAGTTCAGAATTCTACAATATGAAGGTTTATATGAATAAAAATATCAAGTCACAGTATTCGTAGGTGGACTGAAAGTTAGTTGAAGACTTTTTTACTGTACCAATAGGGCCTGCGTTGGTTTTTCGTGACATTGAAACGATGATAATGGTAGAAATGAAAATATATTTTTCTTTCGTCGTCCGTTTTTCGCCTCTTGGTTTTGTCTTGTCGATTATTAAATGATTTCTTTGTTGTCAATTGTCATTGTAGTCGGCAGTCAGGTCGGCGTCAAACAGAGGCTGGACGCCACGATAACCATTGATGATATCTGAATTCAAAAGGGTCCTAAACTACTCAATTTGAAAAAAATACGGTCAAAAGCTAACAGACTGTGTTATATTTTGAGATTATGATCTTTACTTGAACTCCTCCTAGAGTAGCTTGAGGTGCCGTTGTCTAATGAATGTTAACTACTCGTGCGTGTAAAAGCGCAAAAATGGTCGAGATATCTCCTCACTCCCAATCAGGTGATAACGATATTTTGACACATTGACATCTTATTAAACGCCAATCCTTTTATCAGATGGCCTCCTCAACATTTAATTGGCCGGTGTATCACATGTTACATTCGATATTATGTTGTAGTTTGCTTTGTAATGGCGGTTGTAGTAAATGCTGGTAATCAGGTTCCAAAGAAAGAATGATGACTTGTTAATTTTTGATATCAAAGCTTAGCTAATAAGGATACAAAGGACAGAAATAGATCGGTGTTTTTAGATATGTTTGTTATGCCATAAGTGAACGGGACGGTATTGGCTCACTTGGTGTAAGTGATAGCCTGACTGACAGACGGATTGTTAGACACTAATGATAAACAGTGTATATTCTAATAATACGCAACTGCGCTGTACAAAGAAACAGATGATAGGTCTTATACCGGTAATTTTACTACAGTAGTGTCCTCCGATCCGAAAAAATCCTTTTTAACGGGACGATATTGCACTGGGTAATACCAATACGTCAGTACTGAGTTATTATAGTATTGAACAACAGATGTTGGTCTTTATACGGTAATTTCTGCTCTGAGGAACTCATTTTGAAACAACCTACTAGAACATCTTTAATTGTGAATAAGTATGTACATGCCGTGCATATAAGTGAATTGCTTGTGTTATCTACGTTGTAACATGAAACTTTATGGACTCTTTTTCCATTTAAAGTATTCATGAGCGTGAATGTAACAAAAACCCGATAGGGTTCAGTTCTGCTTGAATTTGTCAAACCAGCACACACTTAAGAATCGACAAAAAGTTGATTTTATGAGCAATTCGAAGAACAATGCAGGATGTGGTCGTGCGTCGATCTGCGTATCGTAATTACAATTGTTGAGCAAGTTTTTCTCGCACATCTTATTCCGTAAGTCTAAGTTCAATGGAATGAGAAAGATTGATCGTGTGGTAACAGAGGGTCGCGTGCGTGAAATCGATTTATCGAAGGATTATGTTGAAAATGTGATATAGATGGCGCGATAAATGAGATTACTCGTTTTGAGTTTTAATATTGATATTTTTACTATTATAATTGAAGTGTTGGTGCATATTTTAAGCATGTATTGCTGTGCTGGAAGAAACCATTAATTTCATTGTTATTTATCAAATTTAATACTATGTATATCTAATACCTAAAATTCAAACATGTAAATATTTAGTTTAAGATGATACAATTATTAACGCACTATCAGTGCATGTTATTATAATATTTTTGTTGGCTGACGAAGATATATCTAGATTTTTACGAGGAAATGTTGCTCAACAGCTCAGTATTAGGTTTGGGTTGGTGTATTATTAGGTCAGTAGCATGTGTACACAAAAAATGATATTTAAAATATAAATGTTGAACAATTTTTAAGTTGCTGGAGTATGATTTATTATGGTGGTAAATAGCGCTGTATCAATTGTCAAGGATGCGTTTAATTTACGAATGTCATTTTTCTGTTCAAGAATAAAAAAATATATAATTGTAGGAGGTATAAGGCAACCTTGGACTTGATCACCTCATAAATATTTTTTATAAGATCGAATTTTGCTGTTTAAATTTTTTCTTCTTATTACTTTAGACTGACTGGTAAACTTATTTTAGGTTCTATTTAATCTTCTTTGAATTTCATATTAATTAAGACAGGACATGTGCCGTGTGGGGACGGCAGAATAGAATACATGTGTCCCCACCCCTACTCCTCCCGAGGGTGTCGTAGGAGCCGACTAAGGGTTTTTTATACCGGATGGTGGGCAGCAGCGCCATCCTGCGTACTGATTCACACTGCGGTCACCAACCCGCCTGCCCAGCGTGGTGACTACGGGCATTTACCCCTGAGCAGCGCCAACCAATCGGCCCCCAGTTCCCGGCAGCCCCACTATTCCCGACCACGGCAGCGGTCGCGGTCACGGTGGGGCGGGGGGTGCGAAGAATCCCCGGGTTACGGTAGGCTGCCACAAAACTATATTGGCTACGTACAATGGACGCACGATACGGCTGGACCATCACCTCTCCGAATTAGAAGAAGCTAAGTCATATTAACTGGAGCATACTGGGGTTATCTGAAGTCCGAAGAGAGGGGAGGACACGATGACCCTGGACTCCGGAAACTTGCTCTACTTCCGAGAAGGTGATAGGGTTTCCCAGGGTGGTGTCGGTTTTCTGGTTCACAAGTCCCTTGTCAGCAACGTTGTGGAAATCAGTAGTGTGTCGAACCGGGTAGCGTACCTTGTACTTAAACTCACCGACAGGTACTCCCTGAAGGTGGTACAGGTATATGCGCCGACCTCGTCACACTCTGACGAAGAGGTTGAAGCCGTGTATGAGGATATCTCCAGAGCCATACATGGCACAACTTCGACCTTCTACAATGTTGTTATGGGGGACTTCAACGCTAAAGTGGGAGTACAAGAACGCGGCGAATCGAAAATCGGACTTCATGGATTGGGGCGCAGGAATCACAGGGGGCAGATGCTGGTCAACTTCCTCGAAATGGAGGGGCTCTTCTTGATGAATTCTTTCTTTAAGAAGAAGCCTCAGAGAAGATGGACCTGGCAGAGCCCGAACACTGTGACAAGGAACGAGATAGATTTTATTATGGCGGATAAGCGACATATATTTAAAGATGTCTCAGTGGTCAACAGGTTTAAAACCGGTAGTGATCACCGACTTGTCCGAGGCACTTTGAATATATGTTTTCAGGCCGAACGGTCTCGCTTAATAAAATCTACTCTCAGACCTACGCCGCTCCAAATACACTATGGGTCCGAACAGTTCCAATTGGAACTTCAAAATCGATTCGACTCGCTGGAAACCACTGGCGACGTGGACGAGATAACCGACAACGTGGTGAAGGCGGTGTGTACACTGGGTCGCAGGCATTTCCCGCCGATGAAACGAGCTAAGTCGTCCAAACTTTCTCCCGAAACCCTGGATTTGATGAGGCTGAGACGCGAGATGCCATCTGCTGCTGTTGCTTCGCCGAATATCAGGCTCTCTCCAAGCGGATACGAAAACTCGTTCGCAGGGACCTCCGCTGTTTCAATACAAGGTTCATTAAGGACCTTATTGAACAGAACAGGGGGCCCAAAGTTTTCCAAAAACCACTTGGGAAGAGCCATCTGGTTAAGCTTAAGACAGCAGATGGGCAATTACTTGCGACTCGCCCACAGATCCTGGAAGAGGTTGAGAAATTCTATGGACGACTGTATTCATCGAGCGCTCATCAGCCACAGACCGAGGACACCGAAGATCCACGTGCCCCACTAAGGCGCCATTATACGCAGGATATCCCGGATGTTGACGTTAGCGAGATTAGTGCAGCCTGGAGCAACTTAGGAATGGGAGGGCCCCGGGGATGACGGTATTACGACAGAGCTCCTAAAAGCCGGTGGACAGCCCGTCCTTAGGGCATTAGTTGAGCTCTTTAATGCCGTCATCCACCAAGGAACTACACCAGAGGCGTGGTCCAGAAGTGTTGTCGTCTTGTTCTTCAAAAAGGGTGACAAAACTCTCTTGAAGAATTATAGACCGATAGCGCTTCTGAGCCACGTCTATAAGTTGTTTTCCAGAGTTGTAGCGAACCGTCTCGCCATAAGACTTGACGAATTCCAACCACCGGAGCAGGCTGGGTTTCGAAAAGGCTACAGCACCGTGGACCACATCCATACTGTTCGGCAGCTTATACAGAAGACCGAAGAGTATAACCAGCCGCTGTGTATGGCATTTGTGGACTACGAGAAAGCCTTCGACTCCATCGAAACCTGGGCTGTTCTGGAGGCTCTGCAGCGATGCGGTATCGACTGGCGATATATCGAGGTGATGAAGTGTCTCTCCAACGCAGCGACGATGACCGTTCAGATCCAAGACCAGCGGACAAGACCCATCCAATTGCGTCGTGGTGTGAGACAGGGGGATGTTATATCCCGAAACTGTTCACAAACGCATTGGAGGATGTCTTCAAGACCCTGACTGGTCTGAACGAGGCGTCAACGTCAATGGAGAGTATATTTCTCATCTTCGTTTTGCTGACGATATCGTCATCGTGGCAGAGTCATCGGAAGAGCTTGCGGAGATGCTGAACAGCCTTAATGAATCTTCCCGACGAGTTGGGCTTGGCATGAATTTGGACAAGACGAAAGTCATGTTCAACAGTCGTGTCATGCCACAACCGATATGCGTCGATGGCGTCCGTCTCGAGGTTGTGCAGGAGTATATCTACCTGGGCCAAACCATCCAACTTGGCCGGCATAACTTCGAGAGGAGGCTAGTAGGAGGATTCAGTTGGGCTGGGCGGCATTCGGTAAGCTACGTCATGTCTAACGTCAACTATTCCGCAATGCTTAAAGACGAAAGTCTTTGAGCAATGCGTCCTACCCGTACTAACATACGCAGCTGAGACATGGACACTGACTGCGGGTGCAATGCGGGACACCGGGAGACTGAATGAAAACACGTATTGAGTGCGCACTCTAAGTATATTGTCTATCAAATAACTTACAACTACGCTTATATACTAACTTATGTCTATGTGTGAGGGAGGTTGGCCATACACACTACACCTCCCCCGTGATTTGAAACAAAAAAAAAACATCATTGAATGTTTTTATTTTTTTTAGATTTCCAAAATGTTTATTAGGGAATGTCCAGAAAAAATTCGTATACTTATTTTAAATTACAATCAACATTTATTATTAAAAATACGAAAGAAAGAAAAATCCTAGTTCAAAATGCCTAAGTAAAATAGCAAGTAAATTTATTTTATTTCTAGATATTACCTCTATTATTATATACATAAAAGGTTCAGCAGACAGGTCCTTTAATTAAGGTCAAATAAATTTATTTTAACGAAAAGATTATACAAAATAAAATTTGACAGTAAACATTTAAGGTATAAACAATCAATAAAACTATATCTACTCGTTTCTAATCATGTATCTAAAAATTACAGTCAGATAAAAAATATATTTGAAAACAATCTCAATAAACACTACTGCTTTTAAAATCATCATTTGTTATAATATCTATTTCCTTCACATCACTTTCTCGGCACAACACACTCCTCACTATATCCTTATTTCTTTATTCTCATTCTTGTACATTTATAATATACCTCTTTGGTATTTTTATTGGGCGGCCGGTCCCTTATATCACATAATCATTGGTACATTTAATTAAGTCGACTTTTAATTGACATTTTAGTCATAATTATCTACTGCACCACGCAGCTTATTTTTTAGGGCATGTTTAAGATTACATACTCCAACTATTTTCACGGAGAGAAGCTCGTCTACACCATGATCAATAAAGGATCTGTCACCCTATATTGTACCTTGTACCATTATTAATATTATAATCTTTACTTTAAATACCGGTCAACTTCATTTAAGACATCTAAGGTCTCCAACAGTTTTCGATCTGAAGGATTCGTTGCCGACTTTCGCACAATATCCTTACGTGCCTTTCTTCTATCTTTTTCAACTCTCATATCTTTTACTACTTCAAAATAAACGTCCTTTCATAACCCTTAGAACCATACAAAAAAATAGTTTCAATGTTTCATTTTACTTTTGGGTGATCATCCAATCGTATAAAAAAAACATTTAACTAAAATAAAAATAAACCTTCCATTCAACCAAACATTTCATTTAAACATTAAACCATTCATAAACATAAAATAATTCTTTTACTTCCATCTATTATTCAATCTTCATATTCAACTTTACAAACTTTTTTAAATTCAATCAACTGCAATATGTGCTTTTGAAGAAATTCATTCTGCTTTTAACACACTAATCAGATGTATAATTTCAACATTCCTTAGGTATCATCGGTATTCCACTATTGAATTACATTTCGAAGAAATCAAAATCATCGCATTGTTGTTATTGAACTCTAATATGGAATGCCGCTGTTTGGTAAACGACACATTGGAACAAATTTCGCTGATGTAGTAAACAATGTATGAGTGATACGCTGCTACTAAGCAATGCAAGTAATTACGTAGTACTACTTAAAACTTTACAATGATATATTAATTTATAGCTTTAAATTTAGACACAAATACTTAAAACAATACTAAAACTGTGAACCATTGTGACATGGAAAACACGTGCATCACAAACTATTAACAATTAGTTGGTACTTATTTTGAATTTAATCAACACCGATCTGCAAATTACCTGGTATTATAATTAAAAAAATAACTTACCACATTTTTTGATAATTTGGTCAACAAATTAACATATTATTTTTAATTTCGAATTCGATATCCTCGAAAAAATTAGAAAATGTGTTTATGACCTGCCTGCCTTACCTATTATTTTTAAATTAAAAGGTTACATACCTAATATTTTTTTTATCACTTAATAAAGGCCTTAATTAGTATAAAAAAAAATATAAAAATTCCACTTTAAAAAAATATATAATACCTACACATCACCACATTACGTCATATGGTTTTTTTTCCATCATTTTCGCAATCACTTTATCGCATCTGCAACCCGCACCTACGAGTAGCTTCCCAGTCACATCGTCACTCACTCCCGGCAGCTATAAATCATCACGTCTCCAACTCTCCGGCAGCCAGCAGATTTCACCATCTCCAACAGGAAAACTCGCGGCAGCCCGCATCTCAACAACTTTCACTCGAACATCACCCGGCTGCCAGCATCTTCATTCTCCTATTACTGGAGCCCACATTTCGCCAGTTTTACGATTTTATTATTTCGCAATCCAGATGTGCATTTATTTCGCCCATTATTTTCATCGAATCTCTAACTCTTTCGCACAGCACTGCCAACAGGCAGCACTGGCAGGTCGCCATGCAATGCGGGACACCGGGAGACTGAATGAAAACACGTATTGAGTGCGCACTCTAAGTATATTGTCTATCAAATAACTTACAACTACGCTTATATACTAACTTATGTCTATGTGTGAGGGAGGTTGGCCATACACACTACACGGGATTGGTTCACAAGTTCAAAGTCACTCAACGCGCAATGGAGCGAGCTATGCTTGGAGTCTCTCTTAGGGATAAGATTAGAAATGATTTAATTCGTAAGAGAACTAAAGTTACCGACGTAGCCCGCCGGATCAGCAAGTTGAAGTGGCAGTGGGCTGGTCACGTATGTCGCAGAACCGATGGCCGTTGGAGCAGACGAGTTCTGGAGTGGAGACCGCGTCTTGGCAAGCGTAGCGTAGGACGCCCTCCGGCCCGATGGACCGGAGGGCGCTGGTGGAGGCTGGATGAGAAAGGCGGAGGACCGGGATGTCTGGCGCAAAATGGGGGAGACCTATGTCCAGCAGTGGACTGCAATAGGTTGAAGAGAGAGAGAAGACAAGACATTAATTTGTAAGTGTGCCTTAACCAACAAAATAAAATTATAAAATCATAATATCATAATCATATAATTATGCATACATTTAAATGATGATAATAAAGATTTTTAAAGAGCGTCGGTGGCTCAATGGTGTGGACTGTCGCCTTCCTACCAGGAGGGCTAAGGTTCAAATCCCGACACGTACCAATGTGTTTTCGAATTTTCGAAAATATATGTACGTTATACGACGCTCTTACGGTGAAGGAAAACATCGTGAGGAAACCTTCATGCACGCCTGCGAGGAGATTCGAAGGTTGTGTGTGAAGTCGTCCAATCCGCACTGGGCCCGCGTGGACGACTAAGGCCTAATCACCCTATACGGGTAGGCTCGTGCCCCTCGGTGGAGACGTTTAATGAGTTGATGATGATGATGAATAAAGATTTTTATTTCTCATTCCACGACAAACTTAAAAATTACAGAGGAAAATGTTACACAAGCAATTAGAAAAAAATATATGTTATAATAAGTTACACGTATAATATGTAAGAGGCTCCCTCAAAACACACTAAAGAAAAGCCGTCGTGAATTACATAAGCAGAACGTATGTTGAGATACGGAGCCACAATTTTATTTAGCACAAGAGACTGAAATGAATTTAAAGCACCCTCCGAGTCGGTATTTCTTAGGCAGTCCTAAATCCGGCAACTATGCATGCTAGGGTTGACACTTTTTGTGCAATGTGCAAAAAGAAAAATACGTAATTGAAATATCAAAAGGGTGACAAAGTCGTAAACTTTGGTGTAGGTTAAATAGGCTTAGATCAGGGCGTGGCCGCTGTAACTATTTTCGGCATAAATGGGGTTGGCAAGATTCGAACCTGTGTGATTGTGGTGAAGAAGCCCAAACCATGGAACATATAGTTCCGCGGTGCCCAATCCATGCGTTTAAAGGCTCTTTGGAAGACATCCATAATTTGACTCCTGAGGCGGCAAATTGGCTGGGGAGCTGAGTGTGGACTTATAAGTAAATAAATAATAAATTGTGAAATATGTAATCGCCTAAATTATAGTCCGCCATACGATTAAATAAAATAACTACGTCATATATATAATGTGTTTGTCGATATTTGCTCCATATAATTATTTTGATAACAAATAATATGAATCTGTACAAAACAAATTTTTTTTTGTAAAGAGTAACTACTGAGTTTCTTGCTGGATTCTTCTCAGTGGAAAACTGCCGTCCCAACCAGTGGTAGCTTCATTTGATATTCATAAGTGTTCTGTAAGGACCTAAACTGAATAAACACTTGTCATTTCATTGCATATACCCTTTGAGAAACTCAGGCGTTTTTTATGAAATAGAAATGTAAAATGAAATAGAAACTTAGGAAATAATAACATATCACACACAATATCACGAAAAGGTTGAAAATTCATCTAATATACTTAAGGTTCCGGTTTGTATCAACGTGTAGTACTACCATTTGCATGATCATGCCTACTTGTAATGCTCTGTTACTCTATTCGATCTCTATCTACGAATATTATATTAGAATATATAACAAAAAAAATGAAAGAATCTTCATTTGTTTTTTAGTTTCTTTTATAAAGGAACCCGTAAAATATAAATGTGAGAAAATAAACATAAGATCATAATTCATCAAGTTTTAGTATAAATTTAGTACAAAAATCATTTCAATGGCCAACCCTAGCTAGCTCCGCTACTTACACCCCTCGGCCCACAGCACAATGCCACTGTATGTCATAATTTTTGCCTACCCCAAATATATTTGCAGAACAAAAGGAATCTTAATGAATGTATCGCTAAATTCGCAAAACCATTATTAAGCATTGTTACCGTCTCCGCATCCCGTGGGATCTACTGGCGTGGTAAGGGTTCTTTTACAAGATGCTCGCACGGATTTTTGCGGAGATTTGATATTTCAGTAAACATTATACTTTTTTTAAATGTTATAAGTGTACGTGAGGGTCAGGTCGCTCACATGATGGTAAGTGATACACCTATCTATGACAGAGCGGCACAGAAGGAGAGCAACAAATGGTAGACAGTTATTATCCTGCATCAATGGCCCACTGCGCCTGACACCCGAGACAACGATGTAAGCTCTCTTATACCCAGCAATTTCACCAGTAAGTGCCCCCATCCCAAAACACAAAAGTGCATAAAACCCCTGTTTCATGAGACGATACCTGGCACTGCGGTGATATAGGCGGTAACATAATAATATTCGTTGTTTTGACGTGTGAAGAATGAAGATAGACGTGCACATGGGCTTGTGTTTATTGAAAGGGTAGCGTAATAAGTAAGTTTTACTTAATGTTTTTATCATCGAGCATATTTATATCATAGCCAGATCTATCACCAGACAAATCTTGGTGTTGAAGTTATAAAACCGTATCTAACGTTGTTTTTGTGTACCTATCTCAATATTAGTAGTCGGTATTGGTAATAATAATTGTTAAGTATTAAGTGCTATTTTACAAGTTAAAATCTTGACATTTTGTCCTTTCAGCTACTTACAATTTATTTTTGTACCTTTATTGAGAAGCAATTGAAGCTTGATAATAAATACTTTAACAGCTTCACGAAGCCTGGAATCGTCTTTATTTTCAGCACGAATGCGCTTAATTCCTAGGTATTTTTAACAATATTTTTGTATTCAATTATTTTGCACTGAACCCTTGTCATAAGAAAGAGCGTACTTGTCCACTTTTTCTCCTATCATTTTGGGTGCTCATTTTCGCGGTCCCACTATCACGAACAATGAACGCTCGTATGCATTACAACGTTTTTAATTCAGGGCACAGTGGCTGAATTCGTATTCGCCATTTGTGAATCCTTTTTGTCCTTTAAAATAGGGACCCTAACTAAGTCTGTTTTTTTCACATTCTCTAGCAATCAACAGATAGTTTTTGTAAGTGTGGCAACGTCGCATTGCTTTAATTACGCGTACAGTTTTGAACTTTAAACGAAAACAAGTCATAACAATTCAACTTTTGGGAAAGGTCAAACTCACCTGATATTTGTTTTAAATAAACATATTAGTAAAATAAAAATAAAATAAAAAAATATACCAAGACCAATAGTAGCCTATTCAAAGTCGAAATCGATTTACAAAGTTAAGACTTGCAGTTAGCACTTATGAACTTAAAAATTATACAATAAGTAATATTGCCTAACAATCCTTTCAGTTGTTGACAACACTCCTAGTGATGCGAACAACGAGACAAAGCAGCTAGTGTAGTTCGGTTTCAAACTGAAATCGAAAGACTATAAAAATCACATATCGATAGAAAATCACAGAAGTCGGACTTTAGATTTTCTACGCAACAGTGCATATGGTAAAGCAATAAACTAAATTATTTTATTTTATATTCATCGGCATGTAACTGAATATCATATTTACCCAAAACAGAGAGACATCGCAAATAGAAACATACGAAATTTAACCAACGTGTTATTAGCGTAAGCCTCCCCTCCCCCACCACCCTGTTTCCTTTCTTTCCACGATTCTATACAAAAGTTTGAGTAAGAGTAATACACGTCTTGTCTTGAAATTAGGGTATACATACTTCTGGAAATCCGTAGATACAAATTTATGTTAGCTTTTGTGTCATATTATTTATGTAATTGACAACGCTGACGAAAATATTATATATTTCATAATTTTATAAGTAGATTAACAAAAGCAATAACTAAAAAGATGACTACAAAATATTGTCACGAACCCCCTATTGTCAAATATTATTTCATGATATTATTTGGAATGAATGTTAAATAGCAGTTTCAATTTTTTATCAATAAATTTCAAACTAGTTTAGCAGGTTAGTTTAAAAAACTAAGAGTATACCAGGAATTTTCTTCGAATGATCATTAAAATAAATGACATCAAATTCCATTAACTGTCAATTAATAGAACTCAATAATATACACAAAAGTACGTGATCAACTACAACAAATGCACCTAAAAGTAAATTTATTCCATTTCAATGCTTATAATTAAAACCGCTAGGCTATGCATCATACCTACTTTACAGAAGGAAAACCGGACTTTTACTTAAATAATCAAATAAATAGTCACCCTACAACCACGAGTTGGAAGCCAATTGTTCTGAAGATTGGTTTAAGCCTCCGCATGTGATCTTAATTAATGAATACGAACGAATGACTAAGCTTATTTCGTTAATTTATTTATAACGAAGGCTTTCCAAGAGCGATATTTGTAGGGTTCCCACATATTCACTAACGTTTTACGGTATATTGTAAATTTATATCCACTTATAATATGATTTATAATTTTAAACTCATTTGTAAAAGAGTTTTTTTGGAATAAAGATAGTTCAAGTTTCAGTACCTCGCCTCATCATATTTTTTATCGAGCTCATTTATATATATATATTAAATGAAAATGAAATGTGATGTGCTTACTTCTGTTAGGGAGAAGCCCATATTAATATTTTCTTATAAATCTACTACACAATAAATTATTTGTATCCAGGCATTGACTTATTCAAATATAATGTTTGCGTACTTGGACGATAAGGTTCAGACAAGATTATATATATATATATATATATATCTATATATCTATATTATATATATATCTATATATTATATTAAATACTTCTATGTATATATTCTTTATATATATCGATGGTGGTAAACAGTAAAAATATCTGCAAAAGTACAATTAAACATACAAAGCTCTTAATTTAATTTTAAGTAAAACAGGTGGCAACCCTAGCTGTATGTGTTGAATAATTTATTGTGTTTGCAGATTCGTGGATCTCTGCGAAATTACGTGTTTGTTCCCGAGATTAGGTGAGATGAAGCGAAAAAGCAATACGCTATGGAGTACGTTCATATTTTACTTTATCCTGTTAATTATCAGAATTATATAGAAATGTTATTTCATCAATGTTTTTTCTATTTATTTCATAAAACATTTATTTATTAAATATAGAGATATAGAGTCCAGTGGTGGTGGACTGTCGCCTTCCCTACCGGGGGGCTGCACAGGTTCAAATCCGAACACGTACAATGTATTTCGAATTTTCGAAAAATATATGTACGTTATCCGACGCTCTTACGGTGAAGGAAAACATGTGAGGAAAACCTTCATGCACGCCTGCGAAGAGATTCGAAGGTTGTGTGTGAAGTCGTCCAACACGCACTGGGCCCGCGTGGACGACTAAGGCCTAATCACCCTATACGGGTAGGCTCGTGCCCCTCGGTGGGGACGTCTAATGAGCTGATGATGATGATGATGAAATTAAATAAGTCAAATAAGTATGCGTTGAAAATAACACCAAACACCTGGAGGGTTACCGCCATCTCTTAAAACAGTGTTACAATAATATTACTTCGTCTTTTCTGGTACAAAAATGCTGTACCATTTTATGACAATACTGTTTTAAGAGATTTCGGTTACCCCCCTAGTTTAATAATTAATTACTGCCAGTCTTTATTTTAATTTTAAACCAGGGGCGGCGAAAAAAACGTTAAAGGTTACTGCGCCTCTGATAACCTTAATCATTGCGCGAATGGTTGCGATGTTTCACACCTGTTTTCTGTGACTGGTTTCACTCTGATCCAGTAATTAAAATGTCATTGGTACATGGGATTTGAACCTGCACCCTCCAGGTCGAAAGGCAACAGTCCACTCCAAAGAGCCACCGACGCCCTTCAGACGGTATAACAAGAAAATTATTAGACTGTAAGACAGGCAACTACGATTCGCACACTCTCTATCCGGGATAAATAAATATTCACTGACATTCACACATCGCCATCTAGCTCCAAGATAATTGTGAAGCCTGTATTTTGGGTACTAAACAACGGATAAACATACTTATATACATCTTTTTTATAAATACATACATCACCCTATACGGGTAGGCTCGTGTCCCTCGGTGGGGACGTTTAATGAGCTGATGATGATGATGTACATATTTTACATAGAAAACACCCAGACCATTATAAAAAGACATGTTCATGCACACAAATGTTTGTACTGCCCGGGGATCGAACTCGGAACCCTTGGTGTAGCAGCGCCTCGACCTTTACACCAGATGGGTCGTCAAAATCACAGCGAAGGTGACAATAAGGCTGTCTGTTTGAATGCTTTCATGACCTACTAAAGTATACATATTTAAAAAAAACAACTGTCAGATGTATTTAGACGTCTGACTTTCAAATCTTTCTTCGCGCCATTTTATTCAATACTCGAGTGCATTAGAAGAAAAAAGCCAACCAGTAAGTCCCCAGATGGCATGATAAAGCGCATTGCACATTAATGCCTTCTATTTACCGTATGAATATTTCAAAGAATGCTCCTATAATGCGGAATATTTGTTTAGATGACGGTCGGAAAAAAAAAACAAATTTATATTTTTTATATGTTGTTCAATCGGCCCAATATTGCCTAATATATCGTTTGGAAGGTCAGCTAATTCTTCGAATATGTTAAAGCCTTGTAGGCTTTAATCACTTTGAACAAGGCTTTGTCAATCTGCTATTAATACTGAATCTGCGTAGGAATCATGATCTCCCGAAAGTGGTTAAAGCTACATAATATTGAACAAGGCTCCTAGGGCTCCTAGGGCTTCACTAAAAAAACAGCGCCCTGGCATGCTTTTACCGTACCGGAAAACATGCTGAGTGAGGTCCTATTTGGCATTTATTTGTATTCATTTTTTTTCCATTGTATTTTGTATGTTTTTTTGCCAAATAAAGTATTTCTTTCATTCAATCTGCTATTAATACTGAACATGCGTAGGAATCAGTGTGAACTACGTGCTTCCCTCTATTCCATTAAGGAAAGATCGAGAAAATAACATTTATTTTCAACACAACCACACATGAGATATAAACATACAATACATACAACTTAAGAAGAAGAAAACAGAGAATTCGGTACAAATAATAATGACATAAACGTTTCGAATATAATATGGTTAAAAACAATAATTATTAAGGTGGTGATGAAATTGTTTATTGGAGGTAAATACTCTCTTCATATTATCACAAGCCACTGCGGGCCATAGGACTTTCCCATTTTGCGCCAGATATCCCGGATCTTCGGTCCATCAGGCCTGAGGGCGTCCTACTCGTAGATACTTTTGTTTTTTTTTTCTCTCATATACTAGGTAATTTAATTAGCGACAGTGTCGTAATCCCGAAACACAAAAGAAAATAACACTCCTATTTCATGGGACGATATCTGGCACTGCGGTGGTAGCTACCTAGACGACTCAGTATCGAAACTCCCACCTAGTTGCTAGAATGCGCAGGCATATAAAAAATGATATAGGAATGAATTTACCACCGGTTTAGAGTGTTATATTATATCTTAGATTGAAGTAAATTCTCACGCTTAGATGGTGATTCTTCAACACTTAATAACCCGCCTGTGATTCTAACCCGGGTCCCACTTCAAACCTGTAAAACTCAAGACTACTACACAAGATGGTCGACAAATATTACGGTGCAGTACGAAAAATTCAAATCTCATAATATTTATTTTGCACACAGTACAAAAAGTCGGACTTATGTTAGCAAGATAAGGAGTGCACATACTGTCTCAGATCTAGACTCCACTAAGAAAGGGCGACTTAGGGTTGTCTACAATAAGGTTTAATTAATATTAACATGTGTTAGTAAAACAGACGTTCTATTTCAGTATGAAATAAAATTATGAAATGTTTTATTTTTACCTCCCATGTGATGTAACGGTTCAGGCGTCTGCTTCTAAACCTATTGTTTATGAACATGTCTGTTTGTAATAGACTGAGGTGTTTCTGTGTGTAAATATATGTGTGTATGTGTTTGCAAAAGGATGTAGGTATACGATATATGTTTATCCGTTGCCGTTGGGTATTAACCCATAGGACAAGTTCCGTTATAACATTGGGTTTCGATAGCGCTGTTAGATTTGAAGTGGATATTTAAATATTTGTTTAATTGTTCTAGTCAAAACAATAGTAACTTAAATTTTAAAACTCACCAAATGTATCTCACATTAAATTAAATGTCATTTAATTTAATGTGAGATAAATTGTTTTTAAAAGATCTGTCAGTACGTTTACAGGGCCTACTTACAGGGGTACTCCAGAGCCGGCAATAATGAAAAATGAAAAATGATGATGATGATTTCATTTAGTATTTATATTTTCAATAATTGTTAATTTTGTTACTAAGATTTTTGTGTTGAATTGATTTCTTTAATGGCTATTTACCAAATGTCATTCATGTTGTAATTGTTATAATATAAAAAAAAAATTATATCTATTTCATTAATGCTGAAAAGATTTCTTTCATTTTCTTTTCAATTAGTCAGCAGACTCGAAAAATTTTACAACCCTGACTTCGATAAGTGGTGTGCAAACAAGGGAACTCATTCGAGAATAATTTCGCAGTGTTTGCATATGTTACTTTATAAGAATAAGCATTTTCAGTAAAGGTTTAAATAGCTGAACAAAGTGTTTTCTGTAATGTTTCCCTGCAGGGCACATGCATATTCGCTGTGAACTGCAGACGGACTCCACAACATCACTAGGCAAGGCAAAGAGCGTGACTCTGAACCTTAAGCACAGATCACAGGTCTGCCATAGCTATGACAGTCAATTAACTTACCTGGTGGTAAGTTATACGCTTGGCAATGACAGAAGCAGTGAATATTTTTTATCAACATTGCATTGCGCCCGTCCCCGAAACGCCAGATGTTAGGGTCTCTTATACCAGGTAATTTTACTAGCTCTCATCCCGAAACTTAGAAGTTTAAAACACTAAAGGTACGGGATGACATTGTTACCATACTTAGTTATCTAGACCGACAAATAAACGTCCTCTTCAAAGTACGGAATCATCTTCATGACAATGTGGTGATCCCTACTCTTCCCGTGGGTGCTGTAAGAGAAGGCTCAGGGACAAACATTCAGCAGACACGGGAAACAATGCTTTTTCAGTCCCTACACCTAACCCTTAACGTTTACACTCATGTTTAACCTGCTCGCCAAGGGTGAAAATTATGGCTTGTTATTTTAGGGTTTAAAAATATGTTATTTTTGTATCAATAGATTTGGCTCATATTTGGGTGATGTTATTTGTATCACCAGTAGGTCCTCATTTTAAAAAAAATGCCAAAGTTCTCGATTTCAGCCTGTATATTCTCTGTTATAATAAGTACTCATCATCATTACAGCCTAATATGTTTACTGCCGAAGAAAGGCCTCCCCTAATGATTCCCTAGCAGTTGATATCCATCTGCTACCCGCCACCTTAACCAGGTCATCCATCCATCTAGTTAGGGGTCGCCCTATGCTTCGTTTTCCGTAACATGGACGCCACTCGAGAACCTTTCCGCCCCATCGGCCATCGGTTCTACGCACTCTGTGCCCTGCCCACTGCCACTTCAACTCGCTTATCCTTTGGGCTATTTCGGTCTCCCTAGTTCTCTTACGGATATCCTCGTTTCGTAATCTAACATTGCCCTCTCCAAAGCATGCTGAGAAATCTTAAGCCTGTTAAAAGTACTCATTCACATCAAATACACGGCCGTCTGCGCATTATTCTATCCACATCGAGTCATTTGATTTGATTACGTTTAATTCCACAAACCGCATGTCGCGACGACGAGCGATTTTATTATTAGATTACATCCAGTCTGTGGGACATGAGATTGCGCATTGACTGCTTTTTACATTTCCATTCGATTTATTGAGGTATTTCTATTGAGTTTGCTGCACTGTCTGTTTCTTGTTCCAATTTTCATTTTAAAGCTAGCATGCGATGATATTCTGTATATATAAATGTAGATACGCCATCTGTGCATCAAAAACGAACCGCCTAGGAGAGTACAGTTTGTACTCTTTTGTTTAGGTCAATGTGTTCGAAATTCGATATATGTGTATGTGTGCTGTCACTGCATTAGGAACACTTTTTTGATTGTTTTGTGAGCATATCACGAATCCATACTTTTTACATCATTGCTAGCATGCGATACTTGACTTTAACACTTATTAAATCTATACTAATATTATAAAGCTGAAGAGTTTGTTTGTTTGATTGTTTGTTTGAACGCGCTAATCTCAGGAACTACTGGTCCGATTTAAAAAATTCTTTCAGTGATAGACAGCTCATTTATCGAGAATGGCTATAGGTGATATATTCATCACGCTACAAGCAATAGAAGCGGAGCAGCATGAGAATGTTTCAAAATCCGGGGGAAATTTCTTACTTGGAGATTCCGCTGCGTGCTGTGTAAACGATTAAAGTTTCGCAAAAGTCATGTATGAGAGTATTGTTACCCTTTTAAAGGTCTACAAAAAAGTTCGCGACAGCATATGTCTATCTTTTAAGGTTAGCTCCGTATAACATATTTTTTGCTAAAAAAAAATCTTAAATAATGCATCATTCAATTTAAATTAATACCTTATGAGATATCGCAGTTTTAACTCACCGATATAAACGAAGTAGCGGGTTAAAGAGAGCGTTAGGCCAAAGTAACTATTCTACGCGGACGAAGTCGCACGCAAAAGCTAGTACTTTTATACTATTACATATAAATAAAATTGGAATGTCTGTTTGTGATATTGAAATGATTTTTAAAATTTTTGTCTGTCTGTTTGTTTGTTCTGGATAATTTCTAACGGCTGGACAGATTTGGACGGGACATCTTTTGGCAAGAAGCTAGTGTAGTATATATTTTTATTTTAGAAAATACTTTGTGTAATAGAAAAATAGAGAGCGTCGGTGACTCAATGGTGTGGACTGTTGCCCTCTTACCGGGAGGGCTGAGGTTCAAATCCCGCCACGTACCACTGTGTTTTCGAATTGTCGATATTATATGTACGTTATCCGACGCTCTTATGGTGAAGAAAAATATTGTGAGTAAACCTTCACGCACGCCTGCGAAGAGATTCAAAGGTTGTGCGGGAAGTCGTCCAATCCGCACTGGGCCCGCGTGGACGACTAAGGCCTAATCACCCTATACGGGTAGGCTCGTGCCCCTCGGTGGGGACGTTTAATGAGCTGATGATGATGATAGAAAAATAAGCAATTTTTAGCTTCGTGTGAGCGCTTTTATGTTATGTTTTACTGCGGGAGCATATAATCTTATACCACAGGTAATACCGCGGGAAAAAGCTAGTTAAATATAAGGAAATAGTGTTGGCGGTCGATGAAGAATAGCACGCACGCGTTGAGCAACACTATTAACAAAATGCTGAAAATCACTATTGATTTAATAGATTAAACTTAGAAGTTGATGATACATACTGAAGAAAGTATGTGAGTATGGAAATAAGAGAAAAGCAACATGTTACCAACCGGTAACGTGAAATAGAAACTTTCATAAAAACAAATCTAGAGCGTCGGTGGCTCAAAGGTGTGGACTGTTGCCTTCCGACAGGGAGGGCGCAGGTACAAATCCCGCCTCGCACCAATAAGTATTTTTTCGAATTTTCGAAATTATATTTACGGTATCCGACACTCTTACGATGAAAGAGAACATCGTAAGGAAACCTGAGCACGCCTATGAATAAATTCAAAGGTTGTGTGTGAAGTCGACCAATCCGAACTTGTCGGATGACTAAGGCCTATGCACCCTAGGGTGGGTCTTATGAGCAGACTTTGATACAAACAAATCTACTCAAAATCACATAAGCGAAACATTTTCGGTAACAAAAGTAAGCAAATAAGACCTCATTGCTCAAAGCACATCTCAAGTAAACCGCAGCCGTCGGCGGCGAGGTTTACACGTTCCAATCCTTTGTTGGGACTCTGTGGTCCAAGTATGTCATTACGGTTTTGCTTCGCAGCAATAAAAGTACACATAATTGCAAAGTTAAATTGACTAGTGTGTAATAGAAAACGTGACATGTAGCGGGTTCGGCACAGGGACGGACTTGGGGTGCTTTTTATTTGTTTTAATATCATAATAAAAATAGTTTGATTTATATAGTTTGATAATGATAGTATTATATTTTGATTTATTAACATATTACTTTAGCAATAAACTACACTGCAAGACAAAAGTTTCCTGCAATGATCTTCGTCACCCGGGCATAATTGCAAAATGAAATTGAAATAGGATACGTGATATGTAGCAAATTATGTAAGGACATATTTTGGGTGCGATTGACTACTATCATAATATAGCAACGTCTATTTTTCAGAAATAACCGCTCGATTCCTCTAAAAGCGCAATGTACATAGCTAATAAGTCTCACCGAAGAACCGTTGTGCAAGGTAAATGTTATAAGCATGGTATATGCTAATGTTTAGACGGAGATACTTTATAAACCAATCTTTTCTCAACTGTTCTTCTATGGGCCTGTCGCTGGCCTCCCTATGCCTGTATAGGTCATGTGAGTTTGCATTTAGCATCTCAATACTATGGGCCATAAGTTTGGAGTAGTTTTCATTGTTCTTTTGGCAATAATGTGTTCTTGGCCGCTTCGAACAGTCATGATCCTATTGTGAGACGATCACTCTGGACGGCATCATCGTATTAATAATTAAAATATGTATTTAAATTGAAATAAGGTATATTATCAAACGCCCCAAGCCCGTCTCTGTCGCGCTAAGCTTTGATTCTTTGCGACACGTCTGATTGCTCCTTGCATTGCGGTAAGCAATTAGATACAAGAGCTGTCTTCCTTCGTCGACATGTTTTGCGAAACACAAGTGAAATAATCGTTTTAGTGTAGGTATTAAGTGTGTTTATGGTTTGATTGTATAAATAATGAACTAGTATGATCTTATTTAATAAATGATAATTAAATATATATAATTTATGCGGAACAGCCCAATGAGCAGAATAAGGAAATCTTCTTCTTCGTATGAAATTAAATTAAATGAAAATGGCCCTTACATCTGAATAAAATGGTCGCCACGCTTACTTATTCATAGAATACAATAAGAAGATTAAGAAGTGGCTAGGGGATAACATCACCTTGGGCGGCGATTTCGTATATTCATTATCGTTGAGCAGGCCCTGAATCTACCAATGGTCAAAGGCTGTTCCATTAAGTAAGACTTACGCATTTGAGTCTAGAATTGAGTTTAAATCATGTAACATGATCAGTTCAATCCAAATACCGCTAAACAGCCATTTTATAAATAAACATACCGGCGCTCTCGCATGACGTCTAAGCACATTATAATGAAGTTTATTTCATTGTCTCCATTTTCTCATGATATGTAAATGTTGTTTTGATGTGTGGCATTGAGATCGACGGTCGAGATGAATGTGGTCAATTGTCCAGCAAATTGCAGTCATTTGTGATATGCCCAAAACGTGTCGCGTAGACTTTTGATTGTTCTGCAAATGTTGGTAAGTAGTAACGAAAATTGCGGCGGAGTGTTTGTGAAAATCAATGATACTTAATGAGTATGTGCTATTATTACCAAAAGGATAGCATTTGAGTTCCGTAATACCACAGATTAAATAATATATACTGTAATACCTACTATAAACGGCATTTTAAAATTAGAAGGTTGAGATGCCTATCATAACAGCCAATGTTAAGTGTTGACGAAAGCCTCCCCTCATCCTTCTTCTTAGCGTGTCGAAGACAAACATTAAAATTTTGTCACAGTGACAGCATTATCCATAGAGCGTCGGTGGCTCAGTGGTGTGGACTGTCGCCTTCCTACCGGGAGGGCTGATGTTCAAATCCCGACACGTACCAATGTATTTTCGAAATTTCGAAAAATATATGTACGTTATCCGACGCTCTTACGGTGAAGGAAAACATCGTGAGGAAACCTTCATGCACGCCTGCGAAGAGATTCGAAGGTTGTGTGTGAAGTCGTCCAATCCGCTCTGGGCCCGCGTGGACGACTAAGGCCTAATCACCCTATACGGGTAGGCTCGTGCCCCTCGGTGGGGACGTTTAATGAGCTGATGATGATGATGACAGCATTATCCGATGCTGTCATTAGATCCTCTCGCGTACAGCTGGCATGCCGGACACTATGATAGATGTGCCATCGTTTGGGCCTAACTACAAAGGCAATCAATGTCCTGACCACCTACATATAAACCCATCTGGGCAAATTTTCTCTTAGCTCTTTCAGGAAAGCTAGCAACACCTCTGCTAAGCTTTGGGGAGCTATTCCTGCCAGTGGATACAGTTGGTTGATTGGTGTAGGCTTGAGACAGCCTGTTATGAATCGGCTCGTCTCATGAAAAGCTATATCCACTACTCCCCTTATCCGCGTCCTCCGGAGACCGATCCTCAACAGTCGACATCTACCGGCCAGCTATTGATGAACTGGTTAAGGTAGGGTTATCCGACCTAACATTTATTTCCGAATGCCATGAAACAACCTTTTAAGGCCCATCGGCCATCGTTTCTACAGACTATCGTTTCTGCCCTGCCCATTGCCACTTCACTTTGCAAGCCTTACATGCTATGTCGGTCACTTAGGTGTTTACATAGCAGAGTGGTGGTGTCGTGGTGGGTACTCTTTGACCTTTTCATATAAGGAAACGGCTCTTAGTTTGATTTTCATAGTTATTTCTATAAAGATACAAGTGTTTTATTCTCAGCGGCGAGTCTGCATTATGAAAGCCTTATTGTGCATTTTTTTGAAAACATTGAAAAATATAGAATTACTTATTGGCCTTTGTCAAACACATACATTGCTGGCTGAATCACTCGATTGTCCAAGAAGAAAGATGTTTCAGAGCTTCGGAGGGCATGTCAAGCCGTCATATATATAAAGATAGATACGCCGTCCGTGCCTCAAAAACGAACCGCCGAAGAGAGTACAGTTTGTACTCTTTTGTTTAGGTAAATGTACGCTCATTCGAAATATGTGTATGTGTACTGCATTCGAAACACTTTTTTCGATTGTTTTGTGAGTATATCACGAATCTTTACTTTTTTACATCATTATTAACACCTACCAATCGGCATTGGTGTCTACGTCGCAATGGTGGGTTACGGCCACAGATTTCCCAATACAGGAGATGGGGCAAGCCGCGTTTAAAGTGCGACAACTGTAAGCTCAACGAGCATACACTGGCTGCCAGTTTACGCTCTGTGAGACGAGTCAAGACGCACGAATATTAGAAGAAATTACCGTTTTTCCAAAATGCCATCCTGTGCAATTGTAACATGACATCATCGCAATGAATCAGTAAATTTACCAAGAAATATAATAACTTTTCACAGGTAAGAACCGAAAAGAAATTGCGACACTGGGACTGCCTATAAACTTGGCAGCTTGTCCAGTCTAATGTATATTCTGATGTCTGGGGTTACGACCCAATCTCCCCATAGCTATGCTGTGCGGGAAGTTTTGTACCCTGCAGTGGGGCTATTTTAGGCTGATGATGATGATTAGAGGCTAAATCACTCGTTTATCTGAAAATAAGACGATTTTAGTTTTGTCGTCTTTAACTCCACGCGTGACTGTAAACCCAATCTCCCCATAACTGTGTTGTGTGAGTTAGCCTGTTCCCTACAGTGGGACTTAATGAGGTTACAATATGATTTCTTAGACAGTGCCATGACAATGGAACAGATTGACTATTATTGTGTTAGATAGTATTTTGTTAATTTTATGTTGCTATTGGTGAAGCTATTTTAAGTGACAAGTATGGCAATTACCTTAATCTTTTTTTAATATTTTAAGCTTTACAAATTGCTGATATTGTTAGGAAGTAAATAATGAATGAAAAAGAATTAACAAGGAGCAAAAATTAGACTTTAGAAATATTTATTTTTGTATGATACCCATATGATATGGTAGGTACCTTTAATGGGAGCGAATGAGATAGAAGGCATTCCACTCCATTATGAACAAATAAAAATGATATTTCGATCTTAAATTTTCTTTTAAAATATAAATGCACAAAGCGCTACCTAGCGGCGAGTAGTAACATTAGATATTACGTTGGGATAGCATCAACGTAAAACGAATAAGATATTTCACCTATTCAAAACTAGATGGCGGTGTGCAAGAAATAAAAAATATTAATGTCCATTTTTAAATAGGGAACGATTGGAATAGTCAAAGGCCATAATATATTTTATTTAGCTGCTATCGATTTTAATAGTGGCATTTTAGTCTGTCAAGTAGATCTTTTCGGTCGTAGAATAGGTATACGGTCGTATACGATCTTACGATACGTACCCAACGTATGTATATCAATAATGATACCTATAATAAAAAAAATATAAAATCATTGAAAAACATTTAAACCACATAATATCATTTTTTCATTATGATACTTAGATATATAAAATAATATTACAATTATAAATCAAAAATCTAAAGAATTCAACTCAACAAACTTTTCTTGTAAAAGGTAATTGGTTTTGTTTATGATTTGAATTTAAATGGGTTTATATTTGACATGTATATTTATTTTGATTTGTATTATGTACTCTCAAAACCCCTTAATTACTTAGTAACTAACCACTGTGAGTTTCTGATACTTAAATAATTATATTATTATATAAATAATTATATATTCAGTCCCGCAGACATGAAATATGTATCTCCCAATCATATATATTTAGGTAGTGATTCAGAGTTCTGGCTAGCTGCGAGGCGTTTCGATATTATGATTAAAGCTGGCTTTGCAAGCGGCTTATATTTTGACTCAATCAATCTTGTTGATAAAAAAAAAGCTTTTATGGTAATGGACTACTGCATACCTTTATCTGGAGTGTACATGATAGTGTTGATAATATGCCATAGTTACAGAACAGACAATTTGCAGAAAGCCTTTGTTGCCATTTGTCTCGAGTTGCTATATTAAGACTGTAAAGTTTCTTTATCTAGTTTTTGTTTCAGGATCCCTAGTTACGGGTATAATCTAGCCGTTAGAAGGTTAGAAATGTGGTATATATGTTATTCTAAATATATCGATTACTGGATGTTCCCCGCAGTATAAGATTATATTACTCGATTCTCAGTCGTCTAGGTAGGTACCACCGCAGTGCCAGATATCGTCCCGTCAAATAAGAGTGCTATGCACTTTTGCGTTTAGGGATGAGAGTACTGCAGCTAGTGAAATTCGGGTATAAGAGACCTAACATCTGTTCTCTCTCGTTGTCGGGCGCAGTGCGGCAATGGTGGAGAATTATAATTGTTTGTCAGTAGACTCGATAGTGAGTCGTCTAGGTAGGTACCACCGCAGTGCCAGATATCATCCCGTGAAACAGGAGTATTATGCACTTTGTGTTTCGGGATGAGGGCACTGTAGCTAGTGAAATTACCGGGTATAAGAGACCTAACATCTGTTGTCTCGGGTGATGGGCGCAGTGCGGCATTGATGGAGGATAATAACTGTCTGTCAGTTGTTGGTCTCCTTCAATGCCGCTTTGTCATGGTCTGGCGTATCACTTACCATCAGGTGAGCGTCCAGACCGTCCTGTACACTTATAACATAAAAAAAGTTGTTGGTCTCGTTCAATGCCGCTCTGCCATGGTCAGGCGTATCACTAAGCATTAGATGAACGTCCTGTTCGCTTCTTAAAAAAATATTCTCCCACATTAAAACATAACCTTAAAGCGCGAAGCTAACGCGACGCGCGGCCGCTGTGTGGTAAAACATTGCAACAGTATTTTCCACCGATTTCCCAATACAGGAGATGGGGCAAGCCGCGTTTCTAAGTGCGACAAATGTAAGCTCAACGAGCATACACTGGCTGCCAGTTTATGCTCTGTGATACGAGTCAAGACGCACGAATATTAGAAGAAATTACCGTTTTTTCCCAAAATGCTATCCTGTGCAATTGTAACATGCCATCATCGCAATGAATCAGTAAATTTACCAAGAAATATAATAACTTTTCACAGGTAAGAACCGAAAAGAAATTGCGACACTGGGACTGCCTATAAACTTGGCGGCTTGTCCAGTCTAATTGTATATTCGGATGTCTGTGGTATTTTCCAAAATGAAATTTAGCCATTGTTACTCGTAGATAATGTGGCTTTTGAATGGTGAAAAACTTTCTAAATCGGTCCAGTAGTTTTTGAGGTATTCATTACAAACAAACAAAGTTGACGACCCATTTGGTGTCGCAGTCGACAAGGGTTCCGGGTTCGATCCCTGGGCAGTACAAACATTTGTGTGCTTGAACATGTCTGTTTGTAATGGTCTGGGTGTTTTCTATGTATAATATGTAAGTATTTAGAAAAAAAATTATAAGTATGTTTATCCGCTGTTTAGTACCCATAATACAGGCTTCACGATGAACTTGGGGCTAGATGGCGCTGTGTGAATGTCAGTGGATATTTATTTGTTATTTTAATTTAAGTTTTCCTCTTTTAAATATTATTATAGACTAGCTGCTCCCCGCGGAATTACCCGCGTTATAAGATTATATTCTCCCGTTCCCGCTCAGTTCATTTGTCACTTAACATCTCTATTGAACACTGTATTGTTAGTACGGACTGTATATACTGTTACTCTTTGATCAAGTGGGAATTTCCTACAGTTTGCTTCATTCAGACATGAATACTGAGGCAGGCGTCATCACACATGTGTATTTATATACCAAAATATGGATTCGGATGAAGATGTATGGCTTAATGTGAGTTTTTAAATATTTCTTTTAATGTTTGTACATATCTTGGTCGTTTTCTGTTTCCAAATAAGTTATCAAGCATACGTACAGTTCGTTTGGTGTTCAAAGACAACTGTCGAATATTGCACCAAGGAGCCCAACATTTTATAAGGCTTGCTGATTTCGTGGTGTATTTTTTTAACAAGTTATTAACCAAGAAACATCACATCTGTTATATACCAAAGACCCCAATACGGGATAGTGGAGTTGCTTAGTATTGTTTGGAAATTTCGCGGCTCGCAGACATTATTTAAGGACAAATTAAGGGTTTACTGCGCCGTAAATTAAACCCTTTGACCGCCAATGACGCCTTAAGGCGCCAGACACAATAGATTTTTCATTGTGTCTGGATTCCCGGCGTTCAATCAGTTAATAAAATTCGTATTCTCCCCCAAACTTTTTGATGACTTTGTAGTTACCATGTGTGTCAGCTTCTTCTGACAGAAAATACAAAGTTATATTGTAAATACGTACATATTATATAAAGATATTTGTACTGCACTGAGATCGAACCTTGGGGAGTCTTGGTGTAGCAGCCGATGACTCAAACATTACACAAAATAAAATAAAAATAATCATTTTCGCTCACCCAACCGACAACTTACCATTGCGAATTTGCTTGACTCATGCTATCGTCAATGAAACGCACTAATGGTTAGGGTCGATTTTATATAATTATTCATCAGATTTAATGTAATTTCAAGGTAATGGTTTCTTTTCCATTTTTATAAGTAGGTAATTATAATAATTTGCTTGTTTATAGCTCAATATATCAGAATATGACTTCCCAAACATCCTTTGGCATGTGAAACCACCTAAAGAAATAGCTATCAAGACCTCTGCTATGCTTGTTGTTGGAATCAGCGGGATTTTCTTCAACTCCATCATCCTTATTATTCTGATTCGTAACAGGTTAGTTACAATAATGCCAATTTACTAAATTTATAGTTGTATTGAGTTAAAATATTTAAAACCATAACCATAAGGATGTTTTAAGTCACACGTGGAGTGCAGGTGTTTCTTCAACTTGCCAATTTATATGAATAGTTAATGTTAATAGTATGTTGGCTACCAAGTCTTTACTTATATTCAAACTTTCACTTTAAGCTGGAGTAGTAATAGGAATTATTAGACTATTCATGATAAATAAAAACACAAATTCATTACACAAATTTTCAGCAGAATACTTGGCAAGTAAATTTAAAAACAATTAAGTTATTAAAAACACCAAAGGGCACGAGCCTACCCGTAAAGGGTGTTTGGGCCTAAGTCCTCCACACGGGCCCAGTTCACGCACAACCTTTGAGTCTCTTCGCAGGCGTCCGCAGGTTTCCTCACGATGTTTCCTTTCACCGTAAGAGCGTCGGATAAACGTACATATAATTTCGAAAATTCGAAAACACGTTGGTACGTGTCGGGGTTTGAACCTCGGCCCTCCCGGTAGGAGGGCGACAGTCTACACCATTGACCCACCGACGCTATTATAAACATTAGTACAATAAATATTAGTAATGCTGTTTATTTTCTTTTTCTTCAATTTATTAAATTGCAGGTGGTTATGGAATGCAAGCAACTATCTTATTGGAAATCTCGCATTCATTGACTTCCTCACACTGTTGTTCTGCCCTTGGTTCATGTTGGTCAGAGATTTCTACCAGAATTACGTTTTGAAGCACTTCGGTTGTCAGTTTGAGGGATTTATGCAAGGTAACTATTTTTCATCATTCATAATAATCAGAATAAATATTTATCATTTCAGATCTGATATATCGACTCCCTGCCAATTTCTATAAAGTCATTGGCCCAAATTATTGTTTAATAAAATCTAAAATTCGCTTTCCAAGTATGTATATAATAATCAAATTGCCTTAATCAATTTACCGATGATGTCTCATTAGCGTTTAAATTATTGATATAAAGATTTTAATGTAATGAGCGGAAGACTAGTGCCATGGAATTGTCATCGCTATGGCACATGCTAAGTGCGATTTGTCTCATTAAATGTAAGTATTGATTTTTAAGGAAACTCTTGTGAGGTATAGAACGAAACATATCTTACTTTATTCTTTCCAGCATCTTTACTACTAGGCGGTGTGTCGGCCATCATGTTGGTATCTTACGACCGATTGGCTGCAGCAGCTTTAACACCAGACGCAAGGGTCACCAAAAAGATCGTGCCAAAGCTAATAATAATCTCCTGGGTAGTGTCGTGTTGTCTCTCGCTGCCGTGGATAATCAAACGATATTACGCGGTAAGTTTCTGCCAATGTTTGTCTTTTGTTTAGATAAATAGACAGATAATTCATTTGACGACCCATATAGTGTAATGGTCGAGACGTCAGCTACTACATCAAGGATTCCGGGTTCAATCCCCGGGCATTACAAATATTTGTGTAATGCCCGAGGATCGTGTATAATATGAATGTATTTACAATAAAAAAGTACTTAAGTATGTGTATCAGTTGTTAAATACCCTAACAACAAGCTTGCGCTTAATATGGGGCTAGGTGGTGTTGTGTGAATGTCAGTAAATATGTATTATTTATTTATGTGTATCATACACCCAGTACAACATTCGTGTATCAAGGATATATCTGAGTTATGTTCTTTTGTATTGACGGTTTGGGCTCCAGCGTCTGTTTTTGGGTCATTAGCCAATATCACCTCTGAGGCATATGAACGGAATTTAATTCTCAGGGAATTAAGGGATTCTCTGTGCTATTACCTAGTTAATGAGCTCTGGGAAGCTAACAACTCTCTAACAAGACCAAACCACACTGTCATTATGTTAGTCACTGTTATATATGTCAAAGTAATTTTACCTAAAACTGATGTATTCATAACCTGAATAATTTCGTGATGATTTTAAAGCTGCTTCCCGCAGTAAGCTTGTTCAGCTTCACCAATAATAATCTCTCCTAGATGATCTTATTCAAATGCAAGTCAAACATATGTCTAAAAATTTTGTCACTTTCAGGAACGACAATGGTACAATCATCTAGAGAAATACTGTGTAGAGGATGTCAAAGTTCTTGGAATTTACTGGCATTTTACGCTTTCATTCCTAGTATGGATCCCACTAGGCCTCATGGTTTTGACTGTAAGTGTTTCTTGATATAATTGTATGTTGATTTATCAGTTATGATTTTTCTATACAAGTTGCAATTTATTGATTTCTAAACTCTAAGCATATTTTGACAATTTATGACAAAATATCAATAGAAAACTTGTGCTACGTGCACACTATCTCTCTTTATGTAAGAAGCGTCTTGCCCGTGGTTAAAGCTTTGGCCGTGGTATAGCGATAAAGTAAATTTCAATGATATCTAAAATGACCTTCCAATATATGCGGACTGGTGAAGTTTTCCTTTATAACAGGAAACTTCACCAGTCCGCATATATGTGTTGTCAATTTTATTAAGCAAGTCATTGATTTATTAGTACATATCTATTGACCTCAAAACACTGTGTTCTGTGCAATTGAACGCTGCTCATTAAAGTTATAACTTTTGTATGTTAACACATGTTTTTTATACTTATTCCAAGTATGGCACCATAATGTGGCGTTTAGAATGCAGTGCCCGAGATCTGTCTTCAAGAGGAGGAGGCAGGGTAGTAGCTAGAGCTAAACGTAGGGCAGTGAGGATTGCTGCTTGCGTTCTCCTGGCTGCTGTTATCTGCAGAATACCGTACACAGTTCTGATTTATTGGAGAAATCGGTTGACTAATAAGATTAATTCGGTAAGTTGTAAACCCTGAGTGTGTTTTCCATAAGACCACAATAACTTCTAATTTGCTACGGTTCGGACTTGCACCTTTAGTTTCTTTTATATTTATGAGTATTACTGGTATTTAACCAAACTGTAAATATGCACAAATACAGTTCATTTTCTATTCTGTGTTAAGGAATACTGATAGTTTAATCATTTACTGTGTATTTGTTGTTCATTTCAAATCAAATGCAATAAGAAAATCCTTTAAGTAATGTCTAAAAACTTTGAAATTTTCTAGTACAAAGTGCTTGAAATTGTGATTCCTCGTCCACTGTTTTTGGGAAAAAAAGTTGCTCTACACCATATAATGCATTTTTCAGGTTGAAGGTAGCTACGATGCAATGTGGTTCATTGCCAATTACTTGATGTACACGAATAGCGCCATCAATCCTCTTATATACGGATTTACCAACATTCGATTTAGGAAGGCAATGGACAGAACTCCCGGAATAAGTTTTTTTAAGTTTGGATCTTGGTGCTGCGTATGCAACTTGGTACTTATTATTTATTTTTTATAAGATGCTTCTTTCGCAACAGGCCAAACCTCTGAGGGCTTTTATTTTTCAGTTATCAGAATTCATTTTGGTTCTTTACTTTGGTATTTTAAATGTTATTTATTGTATTTTATGTAATTTTTGACGTTCATAAGTGATTTTTATAAGCCTAAATTGAATAAATGGATTGTAACTTTGACCTCTTAATCAAATAATTTATAGACATATTTCTCTTGCAGTTCAGAAAGTCGCAGATGTTGCCTTCGGACAAGAATACCGAAAAAATATTCGTGATAGAGGGTACGCCAAGACAAAACAAGAAAATTGCCCACGTGATCAAAAATATTTTGCACATCAATAAAGACACAATTGATTTCAGTGTGAAGATAGATGAAGCTACCACGAAACCAACTAAGGTTACACCGGCGAAAACAGATATTCTTTGAAGTAGAAAATTAGGAAACTAGTTCCTTAAATAGGTTTCTTTGAATATCTTGAGTTAGATAGATTAAGATTTATAGTGTTGGGTATAATCAAAATTTTAAATATGGTTTTGGCTTACATCTTCCTTAAAATTAATATTACTTATATTAATATAAATTTGATATCATTCATTTATATTTTGTATTTTAACGTTTGTTCAAAACATATCTTTGGAAACTTTTTGTTCATATAGGATAATTTGTAAATAAAAGCAGTGAGCTATATATTATCTTAGTAGTAATGTCTTTTTAACCTTTATGCATAATATCTTGACAATTTTATTATTTTTTATCTCCATTGCTGTCTGTAGCGTCCAACATCAGCGTCAGTTCTTGTATTTTAGCTTCTAATGTCTGTTTCATAAATGGTTCTACTTTAAGAATATTGGTTGCTTCTTGTAAAAGTACCATGCTTTCCATTAATTGGTCCTGTTAAAAATAAAAATAGTTAATTTAGTCGTGTTATTCCAATTTATAAATATACTTTGGCAACACGTTATTTTTGGGCTTAAGATATAGGTAATTATTACCTGAGTACTAAAATTAGTGTGCAAAATCTAGGACAATATATTTCTAAGCCAATATATCAACTTGGCAATATACCAAGTCAGTCTTACAAACTGTTGTAATACGAGTAAGTAATATAATCCTTTAACAACAAGGTCTCATTCGTACTCACTTGACGACCCATTTGGTGTTATGGTTGGTACGTCGGCTACTGTATCAAGGGTTCTGGGTTCGATCCTCGGGATGCACAAAGATTTGTGTGCATGAACATGTCTGTTGGTATTGTTCTGGGTGTTTCAATGTGTGTATAATATTTATGTATTTTCAAAAAAGTATTACTATAAATATGTTTATCCGTGGTTTAGTGTCCAAGTTTCACGATCAACTTAGGGCTCAATGGCACCGTGTGAATGTCAGTGGATATGTATTATTCTTATCTATTTATAACCAGTCGTTGAACTTTTAAAATCAATAGGAGTATATTTTTTTACCTGAGCGCCAGCTTTGGTTATTTTTTCAGTCTCATATTCCCTCTTTGTCTGTACTGTCATAGCAGCTTGCAGGTCCAGAAGTAGGGTACCTCGGAACCGGCTCCATCCTGGCTCCAGTTTATCAGCCAGCTCTAGTAACTCATGACTCAACTCTATTTTGCGAAGCAACAGATGATCTGGCAGCTCTGGAAGTGATGAAAATTAATAAAAATACAATAATAATAAATATAATCTTTACAATAAAATTATCAATTTCCGGCCTGGCTCAATTGTGTGGACTGTTGCCTTCTGATCTGGAGGGCGCAGGTTCAAATCCCGCCACGTACGAATATGATTTCGAATTTTCGAAATTATATGTACGTAATCCGATGTTCTTACGGTGAGGGAAAACATCACGAGGAAACCTGCGCACGCCTGCGAAAATATTTAAAGGTTGTGTGTGAAGTCGTCCAATCCGCACTGGGCCTGCGTGGACGACTAAGGCCTATACACCCGCGTACGGGAAGGCTCGTGCCCCTTCGGTGGGGACGTTTAATGAGCTGACCTGATGATTCAGCGTAAAATGAGGGAGACCAATGTTTAGCAGTGGATTTTAATAAGTCAAGAGAGAAGGAGATAAAAATAGCAAATAATAAGCCATGACATGTGCTGTCGGTAGATATGAATACAAGTCACAATCCTTACTCTTCCCGCAAGTGCCATGAGAAATGACAACGGGACAAAACATAAAGAAGAGAAATGATAGCAGCATTCTATCATCAAACATATCTTTTTATAAGGCACTATATCTAACCTGCATGCCTAGCATGGAGATATTGGTATGAATACTTCACACCAAATATCGTGGAGTAGACCGAAGTCCAGTTAGTGCGAGAAATTAGTAACAACAAATATATTAGAAGTTTTTTCTGCTATGCATACATCACTTGTAGAAAAGATGTATTTTCAGCCATACGATACATTTACACTGCCAATATTGAGATATGAGCTCATTCATTTTTTATTTTTACCCTTGACCGAATTGGCGGGCAAATATTTTAAAGAATTGGCAATAGCAGTCTGCACTAGAAACTAGTTACATTGACCTAATGCTACATTATATTCTTTGATAGATCATGTTGAACACTATTTATGATTTTTATATAGTATCTATAATGCGAGGGGTTCAGTATTTTTGGTTTCATAGCCAACCTCTTATCCCTGTAGTGTTTCCTGCCAAATAAGTTACAAGTATCTGTTTTGGGTATCATTAATTTTTATGGAGAGCGGGAATATCTAGCACAAGTAATTTTAAATTAAAAGAAATCCCCAATCGTAATAAATAAATTGTAAAAAAAAGATACTGCATAAAGAATTTGATGTCTGACAACCTGCGGACATGCCCATTGCATGGCAGATTATGGGCCAAGTTCTCTCATACGTTGAAAGAAAAGCCCTCTCTTAATTCATATTTTATCAAATCCCTTTTGGCAAGGAACTAAGTGAGCCCCAGTTTGTATTGCAACTCACAAAAACAATTATTTAACCAAAGGATTTACCTGATAGAATATATCCTTTATAGTTCCCGTATATTTGCACAAGGGCCAGTTTAGCTTGCACAACTAAATGGTTGTTCGGATGCAATGTCTGGCTATATTTCTGTATAAAATCCTCGAACTCTTTCGGACCATCCTTTTTCAACTTCTTAAGTTCCTGCGACAAGGCGTTATTACCCCAAACCATTTGCCTGCTCAATATAAAATGATCACATTTCTCACACTTCCACGGAGCAGCTTCGTCTAATGGGTTGGAAGATATTAGCATCGGTCGATTTTCAGAATTAATATCACTGCTAGGTCCGTTGCAAATTGAACAGTAAATACTTCCCAAATAAGTACCATACTCCGTTGGATCCTTACAGCGTTCGCATTCGCAGTCGAAACATTTGTTTGTTCTGAGATGTCTTCTTCTATCTAATGTGCCCCACAAAGGTTGAGTGTACGACGCGGTAATCAATTCACCTTTAGCTATTGGCACAGTCGCTATAAAGGCCACACAGTAGTCGTCACCTACAATAATATGACGAGTATTGGGCTTGCAACTATGGTTCATCATTGAAGCAGTGATATAAATAGCTCTTAATCTTTTTGATCCATCTGGAGATCGTACATCGAACGAGTTAGTATCGAATATAGATGCTATTTTCAATATGGTATCTTCGTCAAAAGGTAGTCCTAGGACTTGTATTATAAATGTCACTAAATTAGCCTTTAAAACAACGTACAGTGGTGTGTTCATGCGATCCTCCAAATGAGATTCTAAAGCCATAATGTTCTCAAACTGTCGAGGATTTGTTGTGTTCATCAACAGAACTCTGAGTGGTGCAATGACACAGTATGCTGCTTCTTGCTTATCAGGCTTTTCATATTTGATATTGCACTTGTACTTTCTGTCCGTCATAATTTTACATTCTGCTTTATGTAGGTCTGCTTTTTCGCATTCGGGCCCACATACCGGCCAATTGCACGAAGAGCATTTGTTGAAGTCGTACGTGTCCATAACCTTTACTGGTTCCAACTTTTTCCCGCACACCAAACACTGGGCAGGGCACGATATTTTCGGTCCAAGCACAGCCGGTTTCTCTTTCAGGATCATTTCTCCTTGCTGTATGTCTCTTGTTGCTACCATATGTCGTCCAAACGTATCGGAATACTGGATTTTGAAAGCGCAGCATTTGAATTTGTGCCCTTCTCTCCACCCTAGTTTCTGGTGTGCCTTGGAGCAGTAGAAAACGAGCTTGCATCCCCCGCACGTTTGGTTCGCCGGCTGTTGGCATACTTCGCAAGCCGGAATTTCTTTTTTCGTGTAATTCATTGCGATTTCCTAACACAACGCGGGAAGAGGGCTTTCAGGCCGGCCGCTGCGGTCTGCTCCCAACACAATACTCGTTTTAAATAGATAGACATTATTAACACGCCGGTTGGACATGGGAGACGTGCCAACGAAGTGAAGCATGAATATTGGTGGTATATATTCTATTGTAATACAAATGATATGCACTCTACTGGTTGGCATTATCTTACCGACTTTACTTTTAGACAGTACTATGGAACTAAATATTTCGGAATGATGACTAAAACTTGTTTCCATACTAAACGTATAATTGGGTCAGATGGTGGGAAAACAAATTCCTGAAATTATGTAAATAATACGAGAAAAGAAGAATACTAGTTAGTTTTGATGATCCATTTGTTACAATGGTTAAGAAGTTCACTATCTAAAGTTCTGGTTCAGATTTCCGTAGGTATAGTTAAATTAATGTCAGTTTGTATTGGTCTTAGAAAAGTTTGTATTATATGTGTATAAAAACGTTCAAGTACGAATCGAAATCACGTATAATGGGTTTTTTCGATTGACTAGGTAAACAGAACTAATTATAAAATCACTATTATTGTATGACAGTAAATTTATTTTGGATTTATCATAACAGTGGGTATATATTTATCACAGTATGGGAATCAATTTAATATAATAATAGTTAATCTAAGTATATCTAAAATTTTTCCTTGACGATAAAAAGTTTAGAAAGTAACTTAAATATTTAGGCCTTTTTTATAACATCGATTTATATGCATTACAGTTATATTTATACATCGTACGTTTGTTCACATAATAATCAAAATATTCAGGCGTCCTCATAACCTGTTTTCCATATCACAATGCGCACTAAAATGAAAATACGATGTTGATATATCTCATAGTTAACTGTACATTGCGCTTGCGCAAGCGGTAAAACTTAAACCTGTCACACAACGCGCGTAATGTAACTGCATATGTCTGTTTTGATCGCCCATTGGCCAATAGGGCTATTCAAGCATTTCTGGCCATTCATAAAGATTTTCTTTTACGTAACTACCATACCAGCGCCCTAGTCTGGTAGAAAACGCCGTGCAAGCCGTACCTAAAGATTCCATTATTTCTCTTTTCATTTTAGAAGTGAAAAAATTTTTAGTAGTGAAGTGATAAATTCCAGTGGTATGTGGAATATTTTTGAATATATATTTTTGGATATCACCAAAATATGATACAGTGAACGATTAAGCTATAGGTTTGTTTTTAAACACAATATCGTATATTGTTATTTATTAATCACCAATATTGAAATGATTATTAAAATCCCATACATCGTATTTATTTCAAAAAAATATTTTCATACTTGCCCTTAAGAAAAGCTGTTACTTTTTGTGTCATACGAGTAAGTGATACCTTTATTTAAGGGAACTCTGAACCTGAGGGAGCCAGTTCAAGTTTCGTTTCCGTTTCTAGTCGTATCCCAAATTCATCTATTTTCCTTGATTTAAGCTGAAAAGGGGTCAAGTCAGGTAAAGTTAATGGATCTAGGCTTAGACCCTGCGCCTTAATAGTGGTTTTGAACGCTTGGCTAACCAACCCGGTTGAATGAGGTTTAATGGGATAATCCTGATATCCGTGCTTTGCATGATTTTTAATATATACGTCGAGCATTTGTATATAAAATGTCAGCCACATGTATATTTTCTAAATGTAGCATGGTGGCATCAGGAAAGTTCACACACATTACTGACCTTATTTTGGCAAAAAACATAAGCTTAGGTACTTCTTCAAACTAAAAAAGTCCGATAGATTTTTATTATAGTTATCTGTTCATTTATTAAAAGTAAAGAATTGCACGTAAGCTATACATTTATAGTAAGGTTTTAAAATTAACAAGTAGAGATATGAAATTAAGTAAAGTAATGTTTTTTTTAACAAACTATGAAAATTCATTATACTCCAATAGGTTCACATGAGAGGCCTAAATGCTTTTAAAATCAATAATAATAATAGCCTGCCGCTATTTAAATTTGAGACTAGTTTAATGGCAGGCGTCCGTAGTCTCTCCCATAGCCCAGCTATCCAGTCCACTAAAACCCAATGCCATAGCCCGGTATCGTAGTTTCCATATATTTGCAATAGTTTTTACACCTGGCGGGGGTCATCATGGGTTGTATCATATTGTGCATTCTGTGATCCGCCATGTGTAAGATTAAAAATTCGAAAAAGGGCCTCTGTGCTGTTGGCTTCGGCCCCACACATGCCTTCCAAAGGCCACTTCAAATTTGGCCCGTGAATCTAACCATTTCGAAAACATAATAATAGAATTCATTACGAAATGGTAAATGCAATTTACTATAATAACACAAATTTATTGGTCCAGAAATGAAATCAGTTTATTAGTTTTCGTGGAAATTCCAAGTGGTGCGAAATAACTGCCAAAATGACGTCAGGAATGAAATATACTGAAACTAAAACTACGTTTACGTACGAAAACAACCCTTTTAATAATTATAGTAAACGTATTTAAAAATATTGAAAGGAACATTTTTCATTAATACCTAGCGATCAAGAAACACCAAAAAAAAAACAAAAAGTATATTTATTAGTTTATATTATAAAGTCTACGGACAATATTCTTACCTGATGGTTACGGATACACCTGACCTGACCATGACATAACAGCATTAAAGAAAACCACTTCATTCCGAAACACAAAAGTGCCTAGTAACCAGGAGCATATCGTGAATTTGTGGGCTGACACTAATGAGGGGCCTATCAACTTATAGTCCCGTCCAAAAACTGTTTCATACTGAAACCTAAGCAAGTATTAATTGTACTAAAGGCGACCTTATTGCTGTGGAAGCAATCTTTTCCCGGCAACCTTTGAGTAAGAGTGAAACCGAATCACTGTGTTTAGCGAGGTCTGGGGGCCCCTTGTAATCTCGGGGCCCTGAGCTGCAGCCCATGTAGCCCTTAGGTAGATCCGGCCCTGTTAGAATCCCTATTTCACGGAACGATACCAGCGGTGTTATTTTAACGCTTGTCATTTGTCATTTTTTTGACAAAATAAAATAAAATTATACATAACTTAAGCTGAGGCGGAACCCTTTGACCTTTGTAATGCTATGTTATTTTTAAATTATAAGAGCATATTTTTTTTCTGTAAAATTTTATATTTTGTTTTGTGATTTTGTAAAGGTCAATAAATGGTTTTTCTTTCTTTCTTTCTTCTTTATAACTATATGATGCTGAGTTATTAGAGAACTTTATTAGAGTACTATATTTACTTGGTGGTAAGTTTGTTACTGAGTCGTCTAGGTAGGTCCCGTCAAATAAGAGTGTTATGCACTTTGTGTTTCGGGATGAGGGCACTGTAGCTAGTGAAATTACCGGGTATAAGGTCTCGGGTGACGGGCACAGTGCGGCATTGTTGGAGAACAATAAATGTTTATCAGTTGGTGGTCGCCTTCAGTGCCGCTCTGTCATGGCCAGGCGTATCACTTACCTTCAGATGAGCGTCCTGACCGTCCTGTTCACTTCATAACTTAAAAAAATGTTGATCATCATCATCAGCCTATACCGTTCCTCTTCAGAGACAGGCCTTCGTACTTGTAGCCTGGCTATGGGGAATTTGAAAGTTAACTACACGTTTAAATAAAATGGTTGACACTGGTTGGTTTGTAATATTGAAATAACCGTTTTTTACTACATACATATGAATACGAGTAAGGTAGAAGTACGTAATGACGACAGTGTCCGGGTACTCGTCAGTTTTCAAAGAAATGCATATGAAATATTTTATTCTTGTACGAGTATGTCTGTTTGTTTCGGGTCATCTCTGAAAAAACTGGACCGATTTGAAAAGTACTTTTTCGACAGGTAGCTGATGCAATAAGAAAAAATTAAGGCTTCTTTTATTTTCGAAACTGGGTGAACCTGAAATTCGACACCTAGAAACACTTTCTACTAGGTACCAAATGATAGAGTGAAGTTTATTATTAAGTGTCGAGTATCAATCGATGATATTCTGTATATATAAAGGTAGATGGGCCACCCGTGCCTCAACAGCGAACCGACAAAGAGAATACAGTTATAGGCTTTTGTTTAGATAAATGTACGCTCATTCGAAATATAGTGAGCTATCGCTGCATTCGGAACACTTTTTTCGATTGTTTTGTGAGCATTTTACGAATCTATACATTTATACATCAATTAATAACTATGAATCGCTGGAAAATACTCCCAGTTTAAAGAAAAGTATTTGAAGAGCCCGTTTACGGAGTGACCAAAATAACCCGTGTAACCCAGTTTAGCACTGCGATACCGTGCTGTGTGACGGAAAACATGACGTGTATCAGATTGCAATTTTATTGCCCTACATTGCAACGTTCAGTATAGATTTACCTTAGAAAACTCTCTCTCTCTCTTCAACCTATCGCAGTCAACTGCTGGGCATAGGTCAAGAAAACTCATATGTATGAAAATGTACTAATATTTTTAAGAACATGATAATTTAGCGATGTAGCTGGGCATTGTGGGAAATGTGCCAATATATGCTTAAGATAAAAAATTATAGGTACCTAATGAAGCGTTGCAACTCTGGAGCCTCATAAAACTAATGTAGACTTTAACAAACAAATATATAAGTATTCACACGCAGCGCCATCTACTTAGTCCCAAACTAAGTATGAGCCTGTAATATGGGCACTAAACAACGAATAAACATACCTATATAACATTTTTTTATAAATACTGTATTGTACATAGAAAACACCCAGAATAATACAAACAGACATGTTCATGCACACAAATGTTTGCAATGCCCGTGGATCGAATCCGGATCCATTTGTGTAGTAGCCGACGTCTGAACCACTACACTAAATGGATCGTCAAATATAACACCCTTTAAAAGAAAAGGACTCTAAAACGTAAAACTAATAACATTACCCATGCGCAAAATTAGTCACTCCTCAGCAATGAAATACTTAAGTACTAGGCAAAATAGCTTAGAAATACATTTGCCTATATGTCTATCAGTTGTTATTTTTCCTTCAATGCCGCTCTGTCATGGTTAAGCGTATCACTTACCATCAGGTGAGTGTCCTGACTGTCCAGTACACACTGTAACATTAAAAAAGTTCTCGATACCTATCGAGATAAAAATCGTTAGCTTATGAATATTTTTTTTGGTTAGTTGTATAGTGAACTTAGATTATAATCCGAAAGGATTTATTTCATCGGCGTATTTTAGATGTCAATAAAATCTTAAGTTAAGAGCTATTCACAGACATCTCAATAGTGTATTGGGAAATCTGTGGAGCTATTCAATTGAGACTGACTGTTTAATAAGTTTATTATCGATATCATATCCTGAAAATATGAACTATCTGATGCATCGGAAACCAACTCTATGAGAGTACACAAAAACGATGAAACATTTCGAGAAAAGGTAGGTAGTGCCCTTGCGCTTCTCTTGGCTCATCTTGGCGGGGGCACTACCGTCAGTAGAGTGCACAGCGATTATCAGTAGGGTATGCAAAGTGAGTGACACAAATCGTAAAAACAATAAATAATTTACATTTCTGCCAAATTTACTGTTGTTGACAGCAGATCGGCTATGGTTTGTCTAGTATGGTAACCTGCAGAGGGTAATGGGCAAACAATTGGGGATCATTAAATATGTTGGTATTTTCCGGGTTGTCTGGACGCACAGGTTGCACTGCTTATTTGCATATATGGAGTGTACGCCACTGACTACCGTACCCCCAGATTACCGATCGCACAAAATCCCTTATGAGTCAGTTGAAACAGGTGTAACTGTAATCTGAAGAAATTAAACATCACATATCTAATTTATCATTTAGTAAGCATTAAACTAATTATAAGAGGACACCTTGACATTTATCTGAAACTTGGCGACAATTGCCAAGTAATAAATAAATATCTATATAAGCTAAGCCTGTATTTCGAAACCTGAATGCCTGCCTTGTCAGTTGTCACTGATATTATTGTTAAAATCGTCAGGCACATACCCTGCTTTGTTTCTGTATTTAATTAAAGTTTTCAACCAATGGATTTCGAAATTAATATATTAGTACGTTATCCGACGCTCTTACGGTGAACGAAAACATCGTGAGAAAAATGCGCACGCCTGCGAAGAAATTCAAAGTTTGGGCGTGGTGTTGGCCAATTCCAAGGCCTAGACATCTTTACTTACCCTCTGTAAAGGCTCGTGCCCCTTGGTAGGGACGTTTAATGTAATGATTTGATTCCTACAAAAATAAATTATCGTCCGACACACGTAGAGACATCGTTGGATATTGTATATTCTGTATCATGACTTTGAAATTATAGAAATGAACTGACTACAATGATATCGTAAAAATTAACAATTTGAACTACAACTTACAGACGTGATTGGTAGCTGAAACTGTGCCAAAACATAATGATATTATAATTTATGTTTAAATGTATTATTAAATTAATGTTTAAATTAAAATTGTATGTTTAAATGTATAATGAAAAATATTTAAGCTAATTAATTGTTTGCCATACCCGAAAAGGGTCACTAAGTTTGTAAGTACCATACTAAAACATAAGAACCTTTGTACACTTAGTTGCAAATAAAACATTTGAATTTGAATATTATTGTTTGGGATATTTAATATTCAAAATTTCAAAAAATTTTCATGATAAGTAATTGCGAAATTTGATTACAGAATATGGAGCAAGTGAATGGTCATATAGCATATTGGGTAAGTATATACCGTTATATTATATAAAAATAATTAATAATTAATCAAATTCCTATATCGGCACAATCTATCCTTCCATATTATAATAAGAGCGTAACCTCAATAGCACTGCGAGCGCTAGTTCAAATCATTACAAACAGATGGCGTTGTATGACTACTTTAATAGTTTTACGAAAACGACTATAGAGAGCAGAACAATCGCAGCATTTTTGGCGCTAAAAATAACAGTTGAAAGTGCAAGTTGCATTATAGTTTTAACTTATCTGTTGGAACAATGGTAGACACGATATATTGAAGAGAAAACGTCAGCTTCGAGCATGTATGTATATTTTATGAACTCTATACTATGTAGTGAAAAAATAACAAATATATAAATATCCAAGACATATTGATTAATTAACTTAAATTTAATTACAAATAAATTTAAAATAAAAAGACATTTTATTTGAACTCAGGATTAAAAGTATTTATATTAGTTAGCTGGGGTACATTAGTTAGGGCTTTGAGAAACGATAGATTTTTGTTTCCATGGTAAGTCAAGAGTAGGCAATTCACCTGATGGTAAGTGATAACTCCACTCATGGACATTAGCAACTCTAAAAAAGACTTGCCAGTAATGCCAGTCTTGTTAAAGGGAAGAGAGAAATGAATAAATGGAGAGGGAGGGATATTGTTCTTCCGTCAGTCTAGCTGTCATGACAAAACACAACTCAAGCGTATTTCACGATTTTTTTCTGTGAGGCTGTACTATCACTCCTATCAAGCCGCGCATTTAAGAAATATTATTTAAATTAAACTTTGTTTTCTTATCCAGGTACGTTCATCAGACGAGCTAGGTCGTTACCTGGTAGCAGCAAGAGACCTTTCTCCAGGTGATCTGGTGCTCACAGAGAGGCCTCTTGTTTTCGGCCTAAGGGCATGCCAGATCCCGATTCCACCATGCCCTGCGTTGGATGCTACAAGCCAATATCCACGGAGGTTGGCGAGAGATGTTCCGAGTAAGTTCACGATTTTTTATGATTTTATAAATTGTATTTCTTGTCCTAAATCACCTAACACTCAAGTTTGTTACCCGCCTATTTCTTATCCCATCTAACTTCTAAGTAAACTTGCACTCCCTACAACGCCTTCAAGCACATTGAATATGTGTTAAGGAAGAGAGTAATTTTGCGGAACCTTGATCCCACGCAACCATGTGGGTTCGCATCCGAGATAATGATGATGAGTCATAGCATTCACCATATGTACGGTGAAGCTGTGAAAGACATCAAGATATCAGAGTAAAAATATTTAAAAAGCTACTCCCTTCAAAACCACTACACAGCATCAGGGCATTCATATGAAGATAGAAAAACCCTGACATAAAAAAAACGAACTGTGTCTAATTTTTTTGGATTGCAATCAACCTGACTTTTCGCTGTTGGGCGCAGATAGCCTTCACAGCTTAACCGGGCAAGTGACCAGCACATACGTCTCTTAGCCTAGAGATTACTGTCGTATCTATAGATTATGGCGCCAATATCTTTGAATAGTAATATTTTATTCTAAAAGTATGAAGAAATATTTTGCTCTATTTCAGATGTGGCTGGCCAGTCTGTTCCGGTAACTGTCCAGGTCTTCGAGATCTAAGGCATCATGGAGCCGAGTGTCACATATTGAGTGCAAGACCGGACTGCGTCTTGGATGATATGGCCAACTATTATAGGTAATGTTGTATTTTTCAATAAGATATATTAAAAGGGTTGCTATGAGAATACGGGGTAGAGCTTCCTAAAAACAGGCACATGTAATCTAGTGAACCCAACCAGATGGTCTGATGATCTGGTTAAGGTGGCAGGTAGCAGATGGATGTTAACTGCAAGGGATCGGTCCGCGTGGAAATCATTAGGGGAGGCCTTCGTTCAGCAGTGGACTTTCTAGGTTGTAATGATGATTGATGATGAATCTAGTGTAATGTAGTGTAGATAAGGACCTCCTTCGGCCAGATGCCCTGAACGAGGAAAGCAGAGGACTGACATAGCTGGTGCAAAATGGAAGAAACTTATTGAAAATTTAAAAATTTTGGTAAGGTTGACTAAAGACAAAAAATAAGAGTTTTTTACGGAATTATACCCAATCATGTTACTCGCCATGCAGGCTTTATAATTTTCGTGGTTCCCTTATATCATAATCATCAGCTTATTAAATGTCCTCACCGAGGGGCACAAGCCTAGCCGTAATGGGTGTATAGGCCTTAGTCGTCCACGCAGGCCCAGTGCGGATTTGCCGACTTCACAACCCTTGAATCAATACGCAGGCGTGCGCAGGTTTCCTCACGATGTTTCCTTCACTGTAAGAATGTCAGATAAACGTATATACGAGTTTAGTTTCACAAATGAGAAAAGACACTGGTACATGGCGGGATTTGAAAGTACACCCTTTAGATCAGAATGCAACAGTCCACACTAATGAGCCACCGACGCTCTAACTCTGTATATAAACGCTGCTAAAACCCTTGTTCAAGCGCTATTATATTTTGTTACAGACACGACGCCCTGTTACCTTTGAGATGTATCTTACTTCAGACTGTTGATCCTCAGAAATGGAAAAGTCTAATAGAAATGCAATCACATATGGAATGTCGAACTCCTGGCACAGAAGCATATGAGTAAGCATTTGATCAATGATCATCCTATTATACGACCCCACTGAGGGGTACCTCCCGTATATGATGTTTAGGCTTTAGTATTCCACGCGGGCCCAGTGCAGATTGGCCGACTTCACATTAAACTTTGGGCCTAATATTATAAATGTAAAAGTATCTCTGTCTGTCTCTCTGTCTGTCTGTTTGTTACGCTTTCACGCCTAAACGGCTGATAGAAGGTAACCTAGAATAGCAAGATATATATATATATATATATATATACCAATACGCCATCGACGCTCACATACAACAATCTGTTCAATAAAAGTATTCAAAACCTGTTTTAAGTAAATTTAAATCATAGTTTTTGACTGCGTCCATGATCTAGTAGGTACAGTATACGAATTTGGCGAGGAAACGTCACTTTGTGCGATTTTTCCTAGTTTGGTTTTATCAGGACATTACAGGCTGGTTCACCTGATTGTCCTCAAAAAAGTTGATTCCGAGCTTCGGAGGGCACTTTAAGCCGTCGGTCCCGGCTACAACCTTAGGATGGTAGGCATTAACATGCACCAATCTGCATTGGGCCCGCGTGGTAGGTCGTAACCTACTGAAGCCGCCGATTGGGCCGTAGTAGCCAAATCTCCCCATCTCTCAGCTCTGCGTGAAGACCTGTGCTCTGCAGTGGGTCGTAATAGGATGATTTGTTCAAAAACATCGAACTTCCAGGGGGGTTACCGCCATCTCTTAAAACAGTATTACTATAATCATACGTCAGCATTTTTGTACCAGAAAAGGCGAAGTAATATAAGTAGTAAGGGTTCCGGGTTCGATCTCCGGGCAATACAAACATGTGTGTGCATGAACATGTCTGTTTGTAATAGTCTGGGTGTTTTCTATGTATAATATGTATGTATTTAAAAAAAAATATAAGTATGTTTATCCATTGTTTAGTACCCATAATATAGGCTTCACACTTAACTTGGGGTAGATGGCGCTGTGTGAATATCAGTGGATATTTATTTATTTCTATTACTGTTTTAAGAGATGGCGGTGAGCCCCAGAACATTTATACGCTATAGCGTATTTGAGTAGTGACTCAGTATTATAAGGTCAATGCTAGTAACTAGTTCATTAGATTTTAGTATTGCAAAACCCATTATAGTATAGATTAGTCACAGCAAAGCATCAAGAGCTAACTGTGTTTGTTGATATGAGGATATTAATAATCTTACAATCACACTCATTAGTTATCTGATTGGCGTTTGTCCAAAGACTATAGACGGCGCACTCTATTCATGTACTTATAATAATGGATTGGAAGGTTGAAGAAATCAAATAAATAATTCAAAGACTGAAAAACATAATGAATTTAATAAATTCGATTAACAACGAATATGCAATTTCAATTTTAAAATCTTGTATAGACCAGGTACTGTAAAACTTACCTTTTTAATAAATAATGATAAATAAAATTCTTGCCATCGCCATTGGCAGTATTTTGAGTTTGGTTAAAGGCACTAGTGTTATAATAATTCACGAATTTAATATTTTAAATGGTATTTTAACGTACCTTCTATACTCAATACTTTAATTCGTAAAAGCAATAGTTCAAATTTCGTCGTGGAAAATCCCAGATTATGTCATAGGTATACAATAGGTTCATCATTTTCTATTTATTCTTTTATTATGCCGTTACTTTATGTATTTTATTTGCTCATAATTATTATTGCAATATTTATTTCAGTGAAGCCAACGAGTTCATCGTGGAATATTTAATGAATAATTTTATTAAAAAGCTCGACGCTAATATTAAGAAAAAGTACCTCCCCAACGTATCATCTGACCTTATTCACAAAATGTGTGGCATAATAGACACGAACGCCTTAGAAATTCGTCTGCCTGAAGGCTCAGAATTACTTGCTTTATATACTAACACGTGTATCATGGAACATAGCTGTATTCCTAATACGAAACACACATTTGCACAATCAGTTAAAGATAAAAATGATTTATACAGGATAACCGTCAAAGTGGTGGTTCCAATGGAAAAAGGCACTCACATTGCTACTATGTATAGTCATGCACTGTGGGGTACTCAAGCAAGAAGACAACATTTAAAAGATACAAAATATTTTGCGTGCAAATGTCCTAGGTGCTGCGATCCTACAGAATTAGGAACACATTTGAGCGCAATGAAATGTCTTGGAGATGAGAGCCCTTGTGATGGTATACAACTCCCAGACGATCCATTGGACGATGAAACCGAATGGAGCTGCAATAAATGCAATGTAAAAATCAATAATTCGCAAGTGAACATGATTATTTCGCAAATGGGTGAAGAAGTTGAGACTGTTCAAATGATGGGCGGATCCCCAATGGATTTGGAAAATGTATTATGCAAATTATCAACTTTTTTGCACCCAAATCATTATCACTTGTATTCAATTAAACATTCATTAATACAGTTATATGGAAGGCAACCGAACTACATGTCTCAGGAAATCATTGAGAGGAAAATTAAGTGGTGTAGAGATTTAATCAAGATAACAAAAACATTAGATCCAGGCAATGCACGATTAAGCTTGTATTATAGTGTATTAAAACATGAACTACATTCAGCTCTACTTCTTAAAGTCAGTAAAGCTTTTAAAGATGTAAAGAAGCCTCAACCCGATGAAGATATAAAGCAATTACTAGTCGAAGCAAAACAATGTGTTCAAGAAGCATTAGAATCTTTAAAAGATGACATGGAAGAGAAATCTGGTAAAAATCTGTTTGAGGTTATTTTGAAGAGCAAAAGGGATTTCGAGAAATTATGTCAAAAAAAGAAATGGAGTATTTAAAAATATTTTATTTGTCATTTTATTTTTTTACAGCTTCTATAATATATAACTACTTAATAAACTAGTTTTGGTTATAATTATCACAGGTTATTCTTTGTTATAATTATTTCAATATATCCTTTTAGCGTTTTTGTGAATCACTTAAGATAGCCGTTGGCATCAATTAACTTGTCAATCATAGTTAGCTTAATTAGCTAAACGTGAATGCTTATTGAGGTTCGCCTTAATTGGCTTTGTTTATGTTAATGTATGTTATTATAATAGAAGTCTATTGAGGTTATGGCTATATTAGCTACAATATTATATTCAAGCTTTACGATGACGTGTGAATAATAACATTTGTAATAATACGGGCAATATTGAATGCAAATGATTTGTGCGTGTCCACGATTCAGTTTTGAAATAAATTTGGATTTGCCATTGATTTATATTGAGAACTACATACTTTTTCTCTGTAAGCCGCATAGAGCCTTCACACCTTCATCAGTTAAGTGGCGAGCGTAATGGCTTCATCCTAAAACTTTGCCCAAACAAAAATTGAGCTCAATAACTTCAAAATATTATTAGTCTTTGCTACATACAAATAACTGCTGTTTAGAAATAAAACAGCAGAACTGCTAAATTGACACTATCAATGATCCAAGATGTTAAAATTTAAGCTATATCGACTCATTGTTTTTACTCGTATACCTGGATAACATCAATATTGGAATACACACAATGATATATTTCTTTAATAATTCCAAATAAATTTAAAATATTTGCTTCATCCTATCTATTTATTTGCGTTATCCGACGCTCTTACGGTGAAGGAAAACATCGTGAGAAAACCTTCATGCACGCCTGCGAAGAGATTCGAAGGTTGTGTGTGAAGTCGTCCAATCCGCACTGGGCCCGCGTGGACGACTAAGGCCTAATCACCCTATACGGGTAGGCTCATGCTCCTCGGGGACGTTTAATGAGCTGATGATGATGATGATGATTTACTTCTTCATCCTAACCGCGGGTACCAGCTCAATCCAGATCTAGTCTTGTCTTCGTTGATATTTGTTACAATCCATTCAGTGTATCGGGAGACACGGGTATACACTCCTGGCATTTTGGCCCGGGCACAGCCGCTACCCGTGGACACAACTCCCACCACCATTGCGTGGCGTTTGTCTTCACGCACCATCAGGGGACCACCACTGTCGGCCTGCAAAAATAATAAATAATAATAATAAATATCCACTAACATTCACACAGCGCCATCTAGTACCAAGTTAAGCGTGAAGCCTGTATTATGGGTATTAAACAACGGATACACACATACTTATATACATTTTTTTTGTAAATACATACATATTATACATAGAAGACACCCAGACCATTACAAACAGACATGTTCATTCACACAAATGTTTGTACTGCCCAGGGATCGAACCCGGAACCCTTTAAAAAATCATAGCATGTAAAAGGATATCACAAGGTTTTCTGGCAAGTTAAAGTGGTAGTGGGGTCACGTATGTTGCAGAACCGATATCCGTTGAGGCAGAGTTCTCAAGTGAAGATCGGACTGAGCAAGCGTTGTCCGGACGCCCTCGGCCTGATAGACCGAAGACTTGCGAAATGACGCTGGTAGAGTCTAAATGAAAAAAGTGGTGGACCGGGTCATCTGATGCAGTTTGAGAGAGACCTAATATCCTCAGTTGACTGCGATTAGTTGAAAAGAGAAATGGGGATAATTATGGTCGTTTTACAATGTTAATATTTTGTATTTCATATGCATAATCTTATTTGAACATATAGGTACCTAATTTTTAAGATACAAAACAATTTTTTGGATCCAAAAGTCAGCCAAGCCCACCAAACAAACAATACATCTTTTCAATAATATGAGAAGCAAAGAATAGTCAGTCGGCTATGTTTTTTTTTTGATGAATTTTCTCGCTATTTGTCGCATATAGCCTTCACAGTTAGGAAAGATAGGTTAAGATATTTAATAGAATAACCATGGGTAAAATATTATAGTATAAGAAAAACTCCAATTTTTCTTTGAAAGTTTGAAATCAAGACATTTACCCAACAAGAATCCCTTCCGCCATCTTCGTGGCCTGCGCACATCTGAGTAGGTATGACCTTTATCTTGCTGCCTTGCGACTGATACCATTGGTTGCATTCGTCATTTGTAACAACGAAAACGTCAGTTTTCTGAAGTCTACTTGGTCTGGATCCTGGAATTTTATGAGAAATCAATATCGTACTTTGATGACGGTAGGTTATTATAACTCAATTGATAACCTTCTATTCTGAGTGTTTCTGAAACTTAATATTTCCCTTACTCGATTAATCTATATATGACACATTTCAATCAAATAAAAATGAAGATTACTTTTTTTAGTCTACCGGTTCTGAGAATTGACACTACAGTGGCAAGAAACCGTCTAGTAGCTGAGTGACAAAACATACATCACAAAATTAAGAAAAAACTACAATAAATATCGGTAAAGCCTACTTCCTTAAAGCCATGCAGAGAGGTAAGACATGTGCCTTACAGTAGGGCGCAATGGACTGGTTATAAGAATAAAAATATAAACATTTTTATCATAAATCTTTTTCTTTTTATTTGCTTCCTAGTTTATGATCTATACAATGTATAATCAATGCAGTAATACTAAGATCCCAACAGTATATATATAGAAGTATATAAAAATACTACTATATAGTATATAGTAGTATTTTTAAATTTATAAGAAAGGGTGGTAAGACTAGATTTCACTTTTACCTTTTGCTCTATCCTCATTTGTGAACCCCCAACCGGCTACAGTAGCCATGGTGCCACTGAAGTCCTGGGCTTTTGGTTGTGGAAGGCACGCAGGTCTTAACTCTTCAGTCCATCTTAGTTGCCTTAAAGTCTTTAGTAAAGCGACGTCATTGGATTTCTTGTTGCATCTAAAATTCACGAAGCAAATCAAACTAAGGTTTTAGATATTTGTACAGGTTGATAGACTATGTTCACTGTGATGATGATACATTTATATGAAGGATACATTTATTATTAGTTTAACTTTAATCGTAATGATTAAACAAAATCATAAAAATTTTCATTACATATATTTTAGTTACATAAATATAAGAGGTAGATTCTGGGTGTATTTTGACACTGGATTGATTATGTAATATCGAGGTTTGTTATTTAATAAGTAAAAGTACGAGAATTATATTAACTTGTTTAGATTGCCCATTCAACAAAGGTGTCTTAAAAAATCCGAAGAAAGAAAAATTTACTACGTTGTATCTTTTGACTATGTTTTTCCAAACCCAGGCCAAAGTTTGCGACTATCATAAAAACAATTTTATCGTTAAAATTCCCGCACTGGAAATAGTTCCGGTTATCTTACTGTATACAGCTTTGTGTAAGTTTAAAAATGATTCAATTAAAAAACAATGTTTGGCAAACAATACAGTTTGCCTATTCATTGATAATTGAGATGAGGTTGTATACAATACTTACCTGTATTCAGGATGTGGTATGATCTTGGAGAGAGACTCAATCCCTTCCTTGCTTGAAGAGATGTCAGTGTAACCAACGACGACAGACAGCTGTTTTGATTTGTAGAACTCGTCGAATACACTTAAAATTAAAACGAGAATACTGTGTCAATTTGTAAGGAACAAATTTTTGTCTTCGCTCTGGAAACATCTTATTGATTCCGGAACAATTCCGTTTAAATATTAAAGCGGGTGTTGTCGCTTATTGTAAATATTGAAAAGTTCTTGGCAAAAGACGGGAAATAAAGACGACCCCTCTGCCCTGAAAGTGATATCTTATAACCAAAAGAAATTATTATGTTTAAACTTTAATATAATATATGATCTTTATGGAAAAAAATACTCCACTTAGTATTTGAATAAAATAAATTATAGTTTATTTTCAGAAAAACATTACCATATGTTATATAATACCTACTAGATACTTAATATGTTGATAGTATTTTATAAAATTCCTACATATTCTCACTTAAATTATGAGGTATTCTCTATCAAATTTGGCTACATTTTTTGTAATTTATTAAGTTGATAATAATAATTTTACACGAATGTTTCATTTGATATTATGAATGGAAAGATAAATATAAAAACAAATGGATAACGCCAGATTTAAGGTGTAATAAATCAGATCAAACAGATCACTATTAATGCCGCCATTATTCAATTCAACCCTTAGAATGCCCGTGTGGGTTTTCGGTAATAAATAAATTTTACTGGGCCTATTACCGATAGAGCGTCGGTGGCTTAATGGTGTGGACTGTTGCCCTCCTACCGGAAGGGGTGAGGTTCAAAACCCGCCACGTACCAATGTGTTTTCGAATTTTCGAAAAATATATGTACGTTATCCGACGCTCTTACGGTGAAGGAAAACATCGTGAGGAAACCTACGCAGTTACACACGCCCGCGAAGAGATTCAAAGGTTGTGCGTGAAGTCGTCCAACCCGCACTGGGCCCGCGTGGACGACTAAGGCCTTATTACCCTATACGGGTAGGCTCGTGCCCCTCGGTGGGGACGATTAATGAGCTGATGAAGATTACCCATAGGTTTAGGTATTTGTATTTATAAGACCCGTGCTAAAAATGAATTTAAAAAGAAATAAATAATATATCACAATACGTTATATGTTCATAATTGATTTATTAAAATTCCAAAGTAAATTGAGCATGACTGATATGTTATACAGAGCGTACGAAATTTCAATCAAACTTAATAAAGACAGATGATATTTTGGAGCTGATACGCCACTTTATTAAAAGTAACAAAAAGTAAAAATGTGATCATTTATTTTTTACATGATCAGTTGTAATTTCAAGCCCATCAATAAATACCTTATGTGTTTATTTTTAAGAAATACTTCATATAGATCCAGAACTACTTGTTAAATAATATTTTCTCTTATTAATATAATATTTATTTATTCCGAAAACCAACAGCTTTATCTCATAGGTAACGTCTTATATTAAAATTCTTGTCTCGTTACACCAACACTACTAGATTCCATTTCGAAATGTATGTTTATTTGTATCTATATTGGCCCTTTACTACTTTCTTACTTCTACGTATTCGATTATATCGAACACGTAGAAGAAGAATGAAAAAACGTAGAAGAAGTGAAAGTATACATACTGTTAACAAATACTGGGATATGCATTCCTTGAATTCTGCCGAGAATTACATTGTACTCAAGTTGGCTTAGGAGTTGAAAAATGTTAATTTACATCTTAAGTAAAAAGGTTCCTTGACAATCCCTTATTTATTTCAATGTCTTTGTCCTTCACGGTCACCACCAAGTGTTTTGTATCTTCATAATTATCTAAGAGAAGCCTTTTATTAATGGTTTAGCGATTGATATAGTTGTTGACTAAATTGCCCTTAAGCTTTTAAACGTCAGGATTCCAGAAATAATAGAAAATTGTATTCAGTTAAATATGTTCGTCAGCAGCGCATAAAGGGTTAATAAAAATGAGATCATTAATATTTATATTACTATCAAAACAGTCCTATATCTTTTTCATTTTAACTGCTTCACATTTAACTTCTAGTTAAATTACCGTGCATGAGAGAGCGCTGATGGCTCTCAGCCTTAAAATTTACACAACGAGCTTAAGGGCGCCCCGAATAGGATCCGAACCTCTGCTTAGGGCCTAAGGGGAGGGGAGGGTAGCTTAACATATGTTTGGGGAAAACATCTTATTTTGTCAGGCGCATTAGTTAACATAATGTAAAAAAAAACTAATAAAAGGAACATTACTTTTTCAATTGGACTGACCTGCAAATGCAATGCCCAGCGGTGAGTAACCAGCGGTCGCTGAGTACAGTAGCCCCACACTGGTGCGTGCCCTGTCTCCACACGCTTGCAGCCCAAGGGAACTCCGCCTGGAGGCTGTCTTCGCCTCCCACTATGCGGCCCCTTCGAGCCACGTCCAGACCACATTCCACATCTGCCACTGTAAGCAGATAAATTTCACTAACAAGTTTAATTTCGAGCTCCCTCTAGAATGCCAAAATCTCAAATAGTCCCTTTAGTGCTTTCATTGCATTGAACGGTACTTGTTTCAAGTTCTCCCAAGATTGAATAAATTGATAAACTGTTTAGGTAAACTTTAAAAAAAAATTGAATACGTTACGTTAACACTTGCAGGACTCCATAGGTGACTGGTGTATATTTAATGTATAAGTATCAATGAGTAGTGTGTGCTTTGAATGTTTGTTAAACAAATATGTGTTGTGTGTGTAGCGTAGTAAAAATAAGAAATAAAGTATGTGGTGTTTCCTATTCTTAATTGTACACTAACTAATTACTGGTGTGATGGTTGAGACGTCGGCTATTATACCTAGGTTCCAGTTTGATCCCCGGCAGTACAAACATTTGTGAGCATGAACATATCTGTTGGTCTGGGTGCTTTCTATGTATAATATTTATATATTTAAAAAAATATATTTAAATATGTTTATCCGTTGTTTGGTATCCATATTACAGGCTAATGCTTAGTTTGGGGCTAGATGGCGCTGTTTTAATGTCTGTGGATATTAATTATTATTATAAGTGTACAGGATGATCAAGACGCTCACCTGATATTAAGTGATACGCCTGACCATGACAGAGCGGCATAGATGGAGACCAACAACTGATAGACATTAGTTATTTTTCTCCATCAACGCCGCACTGCGACTCCCGGGACAACAGATGTTAGGTCTCTTATACCTGGTAATTTTACAAAGTACAAGTGCCCTAATCCCGAAACACAGAAGAGCATACACTTCTATTTTACGAAACGATATCTGGCACTAACGATATCACCCTATACGGGTAGGCTCGTGCCCCTCGGTGGGAACGTTTAATGAGCTCATGATGATGATGATGATGATCTGGCACTACGGTGGTACCTACCTAGACGACTCAGTACCGAGTTTGTAGTAGAAAGTAATAGAATTAGTTTTCTCCAATATAGACGACTCTTTTAGCAATAAAATATTTTCTAGCAAAAAATGACTTTTTAGTAACGTTTAAAACTCTTCTTTAAGCTAACTATTTCATCACAGCGTTCATTTAAAAAGATTTTATCAACTGCCAGCCTTTGTCGCCATAGCGGCAACAGAATTAAATTATTCCCACTGAATTTTCAGACTGCATTCAAGGCGTTGGATTCAAGGGAATTTTTATAAGTTTTGAATAATCAGAAGGCGGAAATTGTGTAATAAACATATTTTTTAAAGTACTGGGATAAAGCGAGATCATTTTTGCTTATGATAATTTCATTGAATTAGATAGCAATATTTTAAGAATTGTTATTCATGGTCGTACTTTATTA
>PQWD01004846.1:45295-72159 GCA_019425675.1 Leucinodes orbonalis | reverse complement strand
CGAGCGCAGATGGCTCTCAGCCAAAAATTTAAGCAACGGGCCTAAGGTGTCCAGAGTGGGACGCGAACCTCGGCTTAGGGCGTTGCTGGGGGGAGGGCTAGGTAACCTAGTATACGTTTGGGGAGAAAAACGACGGGCACGTGCCGGTATCGTGAATAGGGACTGGTCGAACCTACAGGGATTCCGGCGAAGGCCCCCGCCGGCGGGGACGGAATCTCGGTCTTGATGTGTTACGTGTGAAGCAATTGAGATGCCTTACGCTTTTTGTCTGTCGCAATGGCAACAGTGATCGCATCATCTGGATCGTCGAGCACGTCCCGGGACGTCTGCGTTTAATGGCTTGCGTAAAGGCGCGGTTGTTTGCTAAAGACGGATAATTGGCAGCTTGGGCAATTAAGGGTTACTGTGTTCTGATGCAGAGTCGAAGAACCGTTTGGAAGCTAACTGAGAAACTGCGCAATGGTCGGCAGTCCTAAGTCGATGTGAAGATTTTCATTGCGCATGTACCACGGGGCGCCCGTGGCTTTGCGCATGAACCTATTCTGAAGTACCTGTAGCCTATGGATTTGATCGGGTTTTGCCTGTGCAAATACTACGCTAGCGTACGTCATAATTGGTCTAATGCACGCCGTATAAATTCGTACTTATTCTAAGGGACAATTTGCTCGAGCGTGCAAGAGATGTGCAATCGGCCGAGAGCGAAGGCAGCTCGGTCGCGTACTCATATTGTATGAACAGTACGTTGTTCCAAATAAATAGATAGACGATTGACAAGCAGGGCCGGATCTAGGGGGGGCAGACGGGGGCACGTGCCCCGGGCGGCACGGTCAGGGGCGGCAAACCGACTAATGGACCACTCATCATTTACCTTACTTGCCCGCGGAATAAATAATAGTACAAGTGCATGGCCATAGAAATACGACTGATAACCGGAGCGCGGAGTAAGGCATGTTACTGAACCATTACATTTTTTTGCATAGTTCTAAATAGGCGCCCGCAGATCACGGTCAGCAGGCGGGTGCAGCTGCGATCTGAGGAATGACGCTGTATACGAAAACTCTCTCGTCGATCTCTATACAGGGCAGCAGTGTATTATTTCAAAGTTACGTAGTTATTTCTCTATGTTAATTGATGCCAACTTAGCTGCTTTAAAGCTATATCATTTTCATGATGGACAGCTACAATTGAAAAAAAAAAAAATAAACAATTAAGCTCCTTTTACTTGCATCAAGCGACCACGTTTTTTAAGAAAATATAAAATAAATTGGAAATAAAACGCCTTTTTCATCCAGTGTGACTTCGAAAAAGCTGAGGCGAGTAGTCTTATTTCATTATAGAACTTAATTGATTAATATCAATACCAATAATTGATAAATTGTAACTTTTTAATGACATTGCTTTTTTGCCGAGGTTAGGATGGTTATGAAACAGCTTAAGCGTTATTAGACCCCCGCTACGACGGATATACCGCAGAGCTTTTGAAAGTAGGGGGCACGCCAGTGCTTAAGACCCTTCAGAAGCTTTTTAATTCCGGAATCGGTGATGGTGCGACACCAAAGGTGAGGAGCAATGGCGTGGTGGTGTTCTTCTTCAAGAAAGGTGATTAAACCTTTTCCCTCTCTATTCAACCTATCGCAGTCCACTGTTGGACATTGGTCTCATTTTGCGCCAGATATTCCGGTCCTCCGTTTTTCTCATCCAGACTCCACCAGCGACTTTTCGCAAGTTGTCGGTCCATCGGGCCGGAGGGCGTCCTACGTTACGCTTGCCAAGACGCGGTCTCCGCTCCAGAACTCGTCTGCTCCAACGGCCATCGGTTCTGCGACATCATTACCCACTGCCACTTCAGTTCGCTAATCTGGCGAACTATGCCGGTAATTTTAGTTCTTTTGGATAACATCATTTCTGATTTTATGTATAAGAGTCTCCCAACATAGCACGCTCCATCGCTCGTTGAGTAACTTTGAATTTCTGAACCAATCCGCAGTCAGTGTCCATGTCTCATCTGCGTATGTTGGTATGGGTAGGACGTATTTCTCAAAGACTTTTGTCCTTAAGCGTTGCGGAATCGTCGACGTGAAGATCTGATGTAACTTGCCTGATGCCGCCCAGCCCAAATGAATCCTCCTACTAGCTTCCCTTCCGAAATTGTGCCGGTCAAGTTTTAGCCCAAGTAAACTTATTCTTGGACAATCTGGAGAAGGACGCCACCGACGCTTATCAGAAACGCTACCGGTCTATAATTCTTCAAGAGAGCTTTATCACCCTTCTTAAAGAACGCTTGTGGACCACGCTTCCAGTGTAGTTCCCAGGTAGATGACGGCATTAAAAGAGCTCACCTAATGTCCTAAGGATGGGTTGTCCACCGGTGTTTAGGAGTTCTGTCGTAATACCGTCATCCCACGGGGCCCTTTCATTTCTCAGTTGCTTCAGTGCTGCACTAATTTCGCTAACGTCAACATCCGGCATATCCTACGTACAATGGTGCCTTAGTAGGGCACGTAGATCTTCGCTGTCTTCGGTCTGTACTGATGAGCGCTCGACAAATCCATAGAATTTCTCAACCTCTTCCAGGATCTGTTGGCGTAATGTGAGTAGTTGGCCATCTGCTATATTAAGCTTCACCAGAATGCTCCTTCCAAGTGGTTTTTGGAAAACTTTGGGCCCCCTGTTCTCCTTAATAAGGTCCTTAATTAACCTTGTATTGAAATAGTAGAATTCTCTGCGAACGAGTTTTCGTATCCGCTTGGAGAGAGCCTAATATTCCGGGTATGATAAGTTAAAGTCAAAATTCATTTATTTAAATTAGGCTTACAAAAAGCACTTATGAACGACAAAAATATACAAAAATTACATTACAAAAAAACAAATTTATTTCTTTGAACTGTTCTTTAAGAGAGTCACGTGGTCTAAGGTTGTAGATAAAAGCTCTTTTTGTAGCACAAATATTGTATCAATGTCGGCAGCCGTACCCCACAACGGTAGACCATACGACATTACATTATAAAAATGACTAAAATAAACTAATCTTGCCGTTTTTACATCTGTTACGAGTTATCTTAGATATTAAAAGCTTATTGAAGAATTAACGACCCATTACGATATTGTGCCACATCTTCAAGTTATTCTCCAGAGTCATTATGATCCGTCTCGCGCATATGTTTGACGATTTCCAGCCCTCCGAACAAGCCGGGTTCCTCAAAGGCTTCAGCACCATAGACTACATATTACATACGCTGTGGCAGGTTATACAGAAGAGCGGAGAGTATAACTGACCATTATGTTTGGCGTTTGTGGACTATGAGAAAGCCTTCGATTCGATCGAGACTTGGGCTGTGTTTCATTCCCTCCAACGGTGCCTGACTTGACTACTGCTATATCGAATTGTTGAGATGTTTGTACGAGAGCGCTACTATGTCAGGCCGAGTACATGAAGAGCTTACCATTGGCTTATCATTGGCACCGAGGAGTAAGACAAGGAGATGTAATATCTCTGAAACTGATCACAGCTGCGTAAAAAGTTGCAGCTTTGTCCAAATGTCAATCAATTTGAGGACCTATTATATAAATTAGTGAAATAATATAGGATGATAAAGGTAAAAATAAATAAAAGAGGGCGGGGGCGGCATTTCTAAATTTTTGCCCCACCCAAAAAAAATGAAGATCCGCGCTGTGACAGTCTTCAGTGATAAGTAATCATATCTATGTAAACCGCCACTAAAAATAACTTTGGATCATAACAAAAAGTATTAAAATTTCAACTCACAATTAATAAAGCAAAATCCAAAATCCAAAAACAGGAGAATAAAAACCACAATAGAGGAACACATTGTCACTATTATATATTATGATATTATTTTAAATCGATGTGATGAATCTCCTCACTATATCGATTTTAATAATAAAAAAATAAACTAAGTAATTGTAGCTAGGAGTAAAATATGTTGACGCGCATCGCGTCTCACACAATAACTACGGCGTGATTGATTTTCATAAGGATATTTAAAGTTCTATTTTGTAAATAAACGTCTCTCCTTCGCCGGTTTGAAGGCCTGACCCCTATGAGCGGCTTTAGGGATGCGCGTGCGCATACTAATTATCGATAACTGCATCTTGCAGTGGACACTTTGGAGATGTAGAAGGTTTATGCATTTGCATTTATTGCTTATTCCTGCTTAAGAACAATGTGGCCTTTGGTATAGAGTATTAAAATGAGTTCAGCCCGTCTTCAAGATTTTATCTACTTATCTAATGGAGGTTATTTTAGTCCTTTCCTAATGTTTGCAATATTTTCTGGATACATTTATGATTTGTTGATATGATTTTTATGACATACTGGTGGGAACGTTCTTAGGCTATCATCAACTATGATGCGAATGAACAAGCAAGTTAATTTTATTATAGCTCAGTTTGACCTATAATCGTGTAGGTGCTTGTATATTTCAACTAGTAGGTACGTAAGATTCATATCAATACATTGTTTTAATGGAAAACATTTTTTTATTATTTTTTGTAACACTTTATCAAGCCATTTCTATTTTATCTTATTTGTTCTTATTAAAGCGCAATATACTATTTGTTTCCATCAGAAAATTCATAGAATATCCATGTTTAATCAAATAAGATTCAATATTTTTATTATTTATGTGTATTGATATATTTGTACTCAATTAAAAATATATTAAGTAGCATGTAAACAAAAAAAACTTTCATTTGTTATTAGTGTTTTATCGATAACACGTGTTTGTACAGACATCACTATTAACAATTCATTGTCAGGTTCGGCGCGTGGCCTCAGAGATAAGAGTCGCGGAACTACCTGCTATTACCCATAACGAGTACATCAGCGTTATCGAAATATTTCTATGCAATGTCAAGGCCGTGGAAAAGTGTGACCACACTAAATGAAAATTCAGGATAAGTATTTCAAATTTTTGTTAGCATTTTTGTGGTAGATGATGCAATCTACGTTAATGTATTTACTGTTAGCTAATTTTTCACGTGAATTATAAAACGGACATGTATTGATATAACATTATTATACCTGTTGGTTTGTTGCGGCTAATCTCTAAAACGGTTAGGCGGCTTCTGACGCGGCTTTTCCTAGTAGGTAGCTAATATAATAAGGAGTGACTTGACTCCTTTAATTATCACGCAAAAGAAGTTGAGAGCACTGCCTATTTTTAAATTACATTCTCTTTATTATCAAGTTACGTACTTGATAATTAAGAGGATGTAATTCAGATTGATACTGCAAAAATATGCTTGAAAATAATTAGTTTTACTATTTTGGCTAACATAGTTATAATATTTTAGTTTTTTGTGAGCTTCCGAATGCTATGGATTCCACAAATACAATTAACATCACCTACAAACCTCAAATTAGCCAAACCAGCCCATAGATGCTTCAATTAAAATATAAGTAGGTACGCATAGTATGACGCACAACGGACTACAAATTTATAGACTGAAATAAATTATTCGTTTTTAATTTAACAAATAAATACCAAATTCGCTGTTTTAAAAGGTAAAACTATTTTACATATGCTGGGTCCTGAACCGTACATAATTTAATTTCTGAAATCGGGAGCACTCCTAAATGTCCTGAACTCTTGATGAATTAATAGACACCATGCGGTAATGAGTTAAGTATTCGATTGCAGTATTGTCTGTCAAGTGCAGCACTAAGTAGGTCGTACGCATCTTGCCCCACTTTGTGGTGATTTGCAGATTGTTCGCCCTTCAATATCGGAATATCTACAGAGGACATTAAATTGCGGTAAATTAGGCACAATCCGCATTGGTCCGGCGTGTTGGGCTACAGTCGGATTAAAGAACACTATTAGATTATTAGAATATTATTATATTAGATTGTGTATTTTATATGTACCTATTTTTATTTAATTGGTCATTATTTTAGTTTATTTTTATTGTAGTTTTATATTAAGTGCATGGTTGTTTGCGTCTACGCTCTTATCATTTACCTTTGTTTGTCTGGTTCACATGGCTGCTGGAAGAAATCTCTAATAGAGATAAGCTAGCCTGTAGTTTGTTGTTTCTTACTGTATACTGTAATTGTCACGCTATGTACGAATAATTAAATAAATAAATATAATGTGTCGGATCTTTCCATAGGCTGTGAGGGAAGACTTGTGGCTAGAAGTAGGACGCTATAGACACATAGTGATTTTTGTGAGGATGAACTAAAATTTTAGTAATATTAAAGAGATTTAATAAATAAAATGACGTAATAATGTATAGCAAGTTTTAACCTAGGTTATGTATATGACATTAGGTAGCCAATAAACTTACTAGATATTACAAAGAAATGGTAACCAAAAAATGTTCGAGTCGCATGACACATACTTTTATATTTATTTTTAAAACGTATAATTATTAAATATAATTTGACCCTTGAAAATTGAACTTTGACGCGTCATTGAGAGAGTACAAAATCAAAAGCACGAGCACACTAGTATGTCATAATGACATGTAGCGAGCGGCGTGATTATGAATGAAAATTCTGCCCAACTGATACGATGGGCAGACTTTGGCCGCGGATTGTGCGTCTAGTTAGTTTCTTGCTTAAAACCAGCTTGGCGGTTACCAAGCTGGTGATTTTTTGGCAGGTCACCAAAATCTTTTTAAATTTTTTTAAGACTATCCTACAATTTAAAATATCGTTCATAAGTATAAATCTTTGAATACGAAATTTTGAAGTAGTTGTTGTCAAAGTCATGCAAATAAGCTTAGATTAAGCATGTACTAGATGTAGTCATAAGACGTTGCCTCTTATATCATTGTAATGCAATACCGTCATGTATCTTTGTCTATCACACGAATCCTAGTTACGAGTAGAAGAGACGGTTGATAGACGTTTGCATCTGACGTCGTGTCTTTTGTGGCTCCAAAGAGGCCAAAAATTACGAGCTATGTACAATTTTTTCAAAAGTGTCATAATTTAATAAATATTTTGAAAAGAATAAGTAACGTAGAAAAATGACGTGTTCTGCGGTAATTGTTCTTCAAACCCAAAGGAGGAGTAAAAGACCCGGAATTATCATTTCATAAGTAAATATTTGACGACATTTTCATTCATATTAGTGTTGTATGAGCTTATGGATAAAAACATGTAGTAGTAACTTTAAATAATTTTGACATACATTAGTTGTATTAATTGTAGAAATTACGTCTAAAACATTAATATTATGCTTGAAATTTAAGGATGTTACATAGTGAATGTACTCAACATAGAATTTAATTCCATCGATAGTATTTCTTTAACAGTTTCTTTATACAATTATTGAATTTTTAGGTTCCGAAATGTCACAAATCAGAGAAGAATGGGTTAAAAGTGTAAGGCGTGAAAACTAGGAGCCTACGAAGAACTCCAGGCTTTGCTCAAAACATTTTGAGCAATCCTGTTTCATCGTAGGCTTATCAACAAAAAAACTGAAATTAGATGCAGTACCAACCATTTTTGAAGGATATCCTGGATATTATCAACCTGTTAGTTATTTTTACTATTTAGACCCTTTTATGCGAGTCTTTTCTGTATAACTGGTTAGAGAAAGTAAGTTTTTTGTTTTTTTAGATAGAAATAAATCTGTTTCTATACTATATATTTTAAAGTTTAATTGGAATAGCATGACAATAAAAAGCGTACCGATAATGAAGTATGTTGTTTAAAGGCATACAAATAAAGTTCCTTTACAACAAACTACTGAGTGACAGATCTATCCGATCTGTCAGATTTTGTTCCACAAATCGTCGTGGGACTTCTTTCGTGAAACATACTTTATGTATAAACTTACCAAATCACAAAGAGAATGGCGATTCGCGTAGTTCAAATATTAGAGAAAAAGTCAAACTTGTTAATATTATAAAAGATATTTTATTAATTTCACATAGTTGGAAATCATGTTTTTTGAGGAAATGCTGACTCACTGTAGATATCTGATTAAGGACAAAAACAATTGCAAATTGATAATGTCCATTGAATAACTACTTACTGAGTTTCTTGCCAGAGTCTTCTTAATATAATCAAATCTTTGAACCGGTGTAGTACATTCAAAATACTTTTTAATTTCTTTTTAGGGTTCCGTAGTCAAACAGCAAAAAGAACCTTATAGATTCGTCATGTCTGTATGTTTGTCCAAATATCACATCAACTTTACTCAGAAAATTTAAAAACTATAAAAATATTGTTATAATTTTGCAAGAACATATTTGTGTTCTGTAATCCACATTATAATTTTAACAAAAAAACATGAAAAAAAAATGTTTTTAGGTCGCATATTTTAAACTGAAACTTTTTTTTCATGATACCCACTATTGTGGGTTATCAATGTAGGTAGGTATGGGTCTTTAAAAATGATAATGAGGCTATCAGTATATATTTTTTAAATAAAATATTTTTTTAAATAAAAGTTTGAGTTTGTGAGTGTTATTTAAAATTTGTTATTTTACGTAAAACATAATATAGTCTATTTAATACTACCAATAATTTTGTTTTATTTGTTCCAACATCATCTAATTTTAAACCAGGAAGACCAAACTTCAAAATATTTTTCGTATAAAATTTATTATGGTAACGCTTTATTTTTAATTTTGTTGTAGATAAAATTAACAGCGTTGCTGTATCTGACTCCATGTTATTTTTAACACAATTTATAATCATCTAATGCTGCAGGTGCGACGACGACGTCCGGCTTAATTCTAGCAATATGTTCGATACCAAGGTCCATCCCTAGTGACGCACACTAATACAAATCTGTAACTGACACTACAAAATTAGACACCGCCTTTATATCAGTCTGTCTACCTCATAATATGTTATGCAAATAAGCAATTGCACAATGTAGAGTTCAAAGCCAAGTCAAAATTATTTTTTCAATAGCACGACTTAAAATGTGGCCTTGAAAAGTATTGACATAGTTATGTTACATAACATTATAGCTCTTTTCAATGTTCCTAATGTTTCTTATGTCAAAGGATGTATCACCATCATCAGCTCATTAAACGTCCCGAGGGGCATGAGCTACCGTATGGGTGATTAGGCCTTAGTCGTACACGCGGGCCCAGTGCGTGGTTGGACGACTTTACGTACAATTTTGAATCTCTACGTAGGCGTGCGCAGGTTTCCTCGCGATGTTTTTCCTTCACCGTAAGAGCGGCGGAAAACGTACATTTATTTTCGAAAATTTGAAAACACATTGGTAAGTGCCGGGATTTGAACCTCAGCCCTCCCGGTAGGAGGGCAACATTCCACACCACTGAGCCACCGACGCTCATATATCATATAATAGGACGTATGTTAAATGATATATGATATCAATTTTATGTGCACTCCATGAAATCTGTGCCCACGACTAATGCCGTGTAGAAAAATTTAAACTTCTCCTTACACAAGTAACATAAACGATCTATTATTGAAAGTCCTGTTAAAAGCCTTTCCAGAGATCGATCCAAACAAACATACGGATAAACATTTTAGAAAATTTTTCGTAATTTATTGTAAGCAATTTTTTTTATGTCTTGCATTTCATTTTTTATATTTCATCATCATAGCTCTCTCATCAGAGCCTATCCGTATAGGGTAATTAGGCCTTAGTTGTCCACGCGGACCCAGTGCGGGTTGGACGAATTCACGTACAAACTTTAAATCTCTACGCAGGCGGGCGAAGGTTTCCTCACGATGTTTTCCTTCACCGTAACGTACATACACGTATTTTTAGAAAACTCGAAAACACATTAGTACGTGGTGGGATTTGAACCTCAGCCCTCCCGGTATAACGGCGACAGTCCACACTATTGAGCCACCGACCCTCTATATATTCAGCTTTATTTATTATCCACCTTTATTAAGATTATGTAGAGAAAACTAACGAAAGGTCGCTGGTCGCTATATCCAGCAGTAGACTGTTTTTTCTCTTCACATATTGTACCAATGAAATTAGGCATTACATTCATTTTTTGCATTAACTGGCTCAATGAAGTGTTTCTTACCTACATTTACATCCATCAGGAGATTTGTGCTAACGAAGAATTGAATATTAAAATGTTAAGTCGCTGCCATGTTTCGAATCTTATTTCCATCCATTTGGTGTTGCGGTTGAGACGTCGGTTGCAACACCAAGGGTTCCGGGTTCGATCCTTGGGTAGTACAAACATTTGTGTGCATGAACATGTGTATTTGTAATGGTCTGGCTGTTTCCTATGTATAATATGTATGTATTTACAAAAAAATGTATATAAGTGTGTTTATCCGTTGTTTAGTACCCATAATACAGGCTTCACGCTTAACTTGGGGCTAGATGATGCTGTGTGAATGTTATTGGATATTATAATAATGAATACTATATTTACTATAAATTGGTTCACATAAAGACCTTCAACTATAAATAAAGCCGGAACTGCATTCACGGAAAAGTCTATTGACACACAGATAATCGGAGGTCGGCCCAAGGCTGCTCGTTCCAAGTCAAGTCAAGCCCGCATGATTGACGGAAAACTACATATCACACACATGATGATTGTAAATTGATTCATGACAAGGTGAGTCAGCAGTCACCTTTGCATATTGATTCCATTCTTTAACACTGCGATAAGTTTTTCAGGAAGTACTTTAAGCGCCATGTTCATGAGTACGTTAATGATTTTTTTTTAATATTTTGATTTTAATTTTGAATGTAATATAATTTTGTTTTGATCCTTGTTGTTCATGAATAAATGTATTATTTATCTTTCTTCTTTCTTTCTTTCTTCATTTTTTTTTATTTATTTGGTTCACAAACGGAATGTAATGTGGATATGGATACAATTTTAAAAAGAAATAAATAAAACTAAAATACAGCATATGCCCTAAAATGCCCTATTCTATTCTAAAAGCTTGCCTAACTCTAATCTTATCTGAGGTCAAAGAGCTGTGAAAGACATCAAACACGTTCCTGATGCCATTATAACTAGCAACCATTCTATTAAGTGTGAATGTTGGTGCTGTTGTCTGTAACGTGGGGACTTAAAAAAAAAATTGTTAATCTGTTACATAAGCGACTTCTAGCTCTTGGGACCGATAGACCTATATGTTCCAGAAAATCGGGACAGTGAATCATATCATTCAGCACCTTGTACAATAATATGATTTCGGATATTTTACGTCTCTTACTCAACTCAGTGCTAGAGTCACAAAAAAATATGATAATAATAACAATTGACGATTCAAAAGTATCTGTAACAGATGTATTTGAATAAAGATTTTTTTCTTTCTTTCTTTCAACCGTTCTAACTAAAAACATTGAAGCCTAGCATCATAGGACGCATTCGCGTCATTTGTTATTTAAAGATGATACAGAAAACGCTTTTGAACCTTCACAATAAAATCAGAGTGGACAAAAAATATTGAAACAAAACGCTTGAATACCGTACTATACCTTTACTAGCAACTACAAGAAAAATAGTAGACCAGAGAAATATTATATAATATATATTAAAATATACAAAGCACGCCTGATGGTTTGCGTGCAGAATGCTAACGCGTTATGTGTTACATTGTCAGGGCTAAGGACGCTCGGATTTGGGACAATGTCAAATGTGCATCGTGACACGCTTGCACCGCTCATATTTTATTCATCGCAGTTGGTTTCCTTTATTCTCGTTTTGCATTTCGGTTTTGATGCATTTTATACATTCCCACTTACATTGGAATGCGGGAGATTCCACTTACTTAATGGAGGAGATGAATTATTAGCTCGTATCGTTAAATTAAATGTGCTGGCGGTATCCAGAATGTTTATTGGTAATTTTATTAAACTTAATTAATAATTAGAGCGTCGGTGGCACAATGGTGTGGACTGTCGCCCTCCTACCGGGAGGGCTGAGGTTCAAATCCCGCCGCGTACCAATGTGTGTTATCCGACGCTCTTACGGTGAAGGAAAACATCGTGAGGTAACCTGCGCACTCCTGCGAAGAGATTCAAAAGTTGTACGTGAAGTCGTCCAACCCACACTGGGCCCGCGTGGACGACTAAGGTCTAAACCCCCTGTACGGGTAAGCTCGTGTCCCTCGGTGGGGACGTTTAATGAGCTGCATCCCATAAAGCTAGTGGCAATGGTAAAATAGAAATTATTGCTTCGCTCTGCATAGTACGCCCAACTTTTCGAAGCCATTGCGGCTTTGGTTACAAATGACTGAAACTGGCCCCCATTGGAGATATTACAATCTCTGAAGATTTAAACGTTGATTCTTATCCATACGAGTGTTTAGATTCATAAGACATGGGATCTCTTACGCTGTTGATACGCATTTTTGTAGGGTTCATTGTCATTACTCTATAATTTATAGTTATTGCGAATGTGGAAGGATACACGAGGCGGGGACGACCCAGAAGGACTTACCTTGACCAAATTGGTCAAGTTCTTTAGAAGGCTGGGGTCTCAAACAAAAGGAATAAAAGCTTGTACGAAAAGATTGATGGATGTGAATGAAGCTAGGAAGTATGTCAGGACCGCCTAAAGTGGCGTTCCATCATCTCTGCCTACCACTTTGGGACCAAGGATGAATGAATAAAGCTCACGAGCTTTATTCATTCATTCATTATAGTTATTTTCATCGATTGCTACAGAACTGTTACAGAACCTATGAGTACGGCGCTGGATTTGCAAAACAATGGTAGTTGTTCATTTCCAGCATATCATTGATATACAGGATGAATAGAGAATGCAAAAGCACGAAATCCTGTGGAATACCTAATTCACGTCATAGAAGCCCGAGTATAAACTCTGAACAACAACCTGGGTGCTACACTTGAAGTGTTTACATTATGGAAGTATACTAGTAGGCAGTGGCGTGTACAGAGATTATGAGAAGGGCATGCAAAGTAAGTGACAACTAATAGAAAAACTATAAATTATTAACATTTTTGTCAAAGTGAGTGCTGTTGGTAACAGCAGATCGTCTATGGTTTCAAATCTGTAAAGGAAAATGAGTGAATAAGTGGGAATCATTTCATATGTTGGCGATTTTGTTGTCTGGATCCACAGGGTATTCACTGCTTATTTGCATATATGGAGTGCACAACATTGCTCATTAGTAATTAATTACACCTGCTGCAGACTAGCGTTACAAATCGTACAAATAAAAGTATATCAGGCCCATGTACTCCACGATCAGTGAGATTAGTTTAGATTCAGAGAAATGGATACAGAGGCGATTGCTATGACAAATTGGTAACCATTAATTATCCACTGCCAAGGCCACGACCTATTTTGGACTCTGTTCAAAGTGTCCAATGTTATATTTTACATTCAGTTCAATCGTAAAAGACGCGTGCTCGTTTCACTAACATTAAAAGGATATTATTACTTTTCTGTGTGTACAAATCAATTTATATTTAATCGTGGACTTGAGTTTACGGATGTTTAATAATTAGGGAATGTTAAACATTGTACAGCGTCGGTGGCTCATTGGTGTGAGCTGTTGCCTTCCGATCTTGAGGGCGCAGGTTCAAATCCCGACACGTACCAATGTGTTTTTGAATTTTCGAAATTATATGTACGTTTATCCGACTCTTACGGTGAAGGAATCCATCGTGAGGAAACCTGCGCACGCGTGCGAAGACACTGCTCTGTGCCCGTCACCCGCGACGATAAATGTTAGTTCTCTTGAACCCGGTAATTTGACTAGCTACAGTGCTCGAAACACAGAAGTGCAAAACACTCCTATTAATTTTCACGTGACGATATTTGGCACTGAAGTAGTACCGAGTCTACAACCTAGTAAAATTTCACTTTATGAATAATTGATTTTTATACAAATAAATTATTGTATTTTGATCTTATATTTTAAACGAGACTTCAGTTAGCTATATTTAATATTGAAACGTAACAGAATATTTGTTTTTCATAAATATGAAAACATTTTACCTCTGGCGCCAAAAAAAAACGTATCGTTACATGAGTTAATGAATAGAATAAAAGAAATATTGTCTGTTACATCGTGTAAAAAAGCGGATTAATAAAAGACATCGCGAATTGTAGATGAACATCTCCGATATTGTAATATTTCCAAGGGGCAGAATAACAAATGATGTTTTTATAGAATCCTATAAGGTAGGTGCTTTTGTAAGCAGGTTGATTTTTGCACAACGAATTTTTTCGTCTAAAGCCGTTGCCAACAACTCTTGCGGGGTCATTTGAAATTTTAATTTCGTAACATGTTTATGTCAATTTCGACGGTTCCTAAACTGGACAGACATACATCAACGTTATCTTCTGACGTGGGACATTGATGAATCTAGATTTGCAACCCCCAGTTGTAACTTCAAAGATTTAAGGTCAAAATTGCTTGCACCGTAATCTTATGAATGCAAAATTATGTTGGCAAAGTTATAGCTTCAATTCGATGAATCGATGTAAAATGGACCTTTTCTTCAGAACCGACTACCGGACAAAGAAACATTATTGGCAGGTGAATCCTGTATTTTATATTAGCCAAAGATTTCGGGGCCGTTTTAAAGTAGCGGCAGCATCGTTAAAAGTATTGCAATATGTTCAAGAATAGTGCGTCCACATGTAACATTTGATATAAACATCAAAATGAAATAAATTTCACATAGTTAATAATTTTATGTTAGTGTCTTGCCGTGTGGGGACGGCAGAATAGAATACATGTGTCCCCACCCCTACTCCTCCCGAGGGTGTCGTAGGATCATATTAACTGGAGCATACTGGGGTTATCTGAAGTCCGAAGAGAGGGGGAGGACACGATGATCCTGGACTCCGGAAACTTGCTCTACTTCCGAGAAGGTGATAGGGTTTCCCAGGGTGATGTCGGTTTTCTGGTTCACAAGTCCCTTGTCAGCAACGTTGTAGAAATCAGTAGTGTGTCGAACCGGGTAGCGTACCTTGTACTTAAACTCACCGACAGGTACTCCCTGAAGGTGGTACAGGTATATGCGCCGACTCGTCACACTCTGACGAAGAGGTTGAAGCCGTGTATGAGGATATCTCCAGAGCCATTCATGGCACAACTTCGACCTTCTACAATGTTGTTATGGGGGACTTCGACGCTAAAGTGGGAGTACAAGAACGCGGCGAATCGAAAATCGGACTTCATGGATTGGGGCGCAGGAATCACAGGGGGCAGATGCTGGTCAACTTCCTCGAAATGGAGGGGCTCTTCTTGATGAATTCTTTCTTTAAGAAGAAGCCTCAGAGAAGATGGACCTGGCAGAGCCCGAACACTGTGACAAGGAACGAGATAGATTTTATTATGGCGGATAAGCGACATATATTTAAAGATGTCTCAGTGGTCAACAGGTTTAAAACCGGTAGTGATCACCGACTTGTCCGAGGCACTTTGAATATATGTTTTCAGGCCGAACGGTCTCGCTTAATAAAATCTACTCTCAGACCTACGCCGCTCCAAATACACTATGGGTCCGAACAGTTCAATTGGAACTTCAAAATCGATTCGACTCGCTGGAAACCACTGGCGACGTGGACGAGATAACCGACAACGTGGTGAAGGCGGTGTGTACACTGGGTCGCAGGCATTTCCCGCTGATGAAACGAGATAAATCGTCCAAACTTTCTCCCGAAACCCTGGATTTGATGAGGATGAGACGCGAGATGCCATCTGCTGCTGTTGCTTCGCCAGAATCAGGCTCTCTCCAAGCGGATACGAAAACTCGTTCGCAGGGACCTCCGCTGTTTCAATACAAGGTTCATTAAGGACCTTATTGAACAGAACAGGGGGCCCAAAGTTTTCCAAAACCACTTGGGAAGAGCCATCTGGTTAAGCTTAAGACAGCAGATGGGCAATTACTTGCGACTCGCCCACAGATCCTGGAAGAGGTTGAGAAATTCTATGGACGACTGTATTCATCGAGCGCTCATCAGCCACAGACCGAGGACACCGAAGATCCACGTGCCCCACTAAGGCGCCATTATACGCAGGATATCCCGGATGTTGACGTTAGCGAGATTAGTGCAGCCTTGGAGCAACTTAGGAATGGGAGGGCCCCGGGGGATGACGGTATTACGACAGAGCTCCTAAAAGCCGGTGGACAGCCCGTCCTTAGGGCATTAGTCGAGCTCTTTAATGCCGTCATCCACCAAGGAACTACACCAGAGGCGTGGTCCAGAAGTGTTGTCGTCTTGTTCTTCAAAAGGGTGACAAAACTCTCTTGAAGAATTATAGACCGATAGCACTTCTGAGCCACGTCTATAAGTTGTTTTCCAGAGTTGTAGCGAACCGTCTCGCCATAAGACTTGACGAATTCCAACCACCGGAGCAGGCTGGGTTTCGAAAAGGCTACAGCACCGTGGACCACATCCATACTGTTCGGCAGCTTATACAGAAGACCGAAGAGTATAACCAGCCGCTGTGTATGGCATTTGTGGACTACGAGAAAGCCTTCGACTCCGTCGAAACCTGGGCTGTTCTGGAGGCTCTGCAGCGATGCGGTATCGACTGGCGATATATCGAGGTGATGAAGTGTCTCTCCAACGCAGCGACGATGACCGTTCAGATCCAAGACCAGCGGACAAGACCTATCCAATTGCGTCGTGGTGTGAGACAGGGGGATGTATATCCCGAAACTGTTCACAAACGCATTGGAGGATGTCTTCAAGACCCTGAACTGGTCTGAACGAGGCGTCAACGTCAATGGAGAGTATTTTCTCATTTTCGTTTTGCTGACGATATCGTCATCGTGGCAGAGTCATCGGAAGAGCTTGCGGGGATGCTGAACAGCCTTAATGAATCTTCCCGACGAGTTGGGCTTGGCATGAATTTGGACAAGACGAAAGTCATGTTCAACAGTCGTGTCATGCCACAACCGATATGCGTCGATGGCGTCCGTCTCGAGGTTGTGCAGGAGTATATCTACCTGGGCCAAACCATCCAACTTGGCCGGCATAACTTCGAGAGGGAGGCTAGTAGGAGGATTCAGTTGGGCTGGGCGGCATTCGGTAAGCTACGTCATGTCCTAACGTCAACTATTCCGCAATGCTTAAAGACGAAAGTCTTTGAGCAATGCGTCCTACCCGTACTAACATACGCAGCTGAGACATGGACACTGACTGCGGGATTGGTTCACAAGTTCAAAGTCACTCAACGCGCAATGGAGCGAGCTATGCTTGGAGTCTCTCTTAGGGATAAGATTAGAAATGATTTAATTCGTAAGAGAACTAAAGTTACCGACATAGCCCGCCGGATCAGCAAGTTGAAGTGGCAGTGGGCTGGTCACGTATGTCGTAGAACCGATGGCCGTTGGAGCAGACGAGTTCTGGAGTGGAGACCGCGTCTTGGCAAGCGTAGCGTAGGACGCCCTCCGGCCCGATGGACCGACGACTTGCGAAAGGTCGCTGGTGGAAGCTGGATGAGAAAGGCGGAGGACCGGGATATCTGGCGCAAAATGGGGGAGACCTATGTCCAGCAGTGGACTGCAATAGGTTGAAGAGAGAGAGAGAATGTCTAAATGGGGCAGTTCTGCAGTGAAGGTGTTGGTTGATACATACATACGTATTTACTAGGTGAGAACTTGGTACTGAGTCTTCTAGTTAAGTTGGTACCTAGACGATATCGCACACTGCAGTGGTGTTCCACCGCAGTGTCAAATACCGTCCCGTAAAATATTAATGCTTTCCACTTCTGTATTTCAAGATGGGGACACTACAGCTAGTAAAATTACCAGGTATAAGTGATCCAACATCTGTCATATCGGGTGACGGGCGTAGGGCAGTAGTAACGGAACTACGGAAGAAAATGACTACCTTTCATATTTATTTCCTTTAATATTGGACCTACCTATTGATATTTATTTCACTTACCACCAGGTGAATGTACTGACTGTACCATTCACTTATAACTTACAAAAAACAGCAATTACATTTCTAAAGTATCCATATCTTTGCATAAGTATGGATTTCTTGATAATAGATCGTTTAAAAATTCGAAAACACATTAAGGGTGGCAGGATTTGAACCTCAGCCCTCCCAGTAGAAGGGCGACAGTCTTCACCATGAAGCTACTGACGGTCTCCGAATAAAAGTATTTTTTTATTTATTACAAATGAGAACACAGCCTTACATGCAACGTGGAAACGAGGTTTCAAAATTATTCTGCCTATATATTTATCGACTCGATTGATGTCATAGGTCCATATGCATAACAAATATTATGTGGGAAGGCATTCATCCATTCTATATATACCGTTACAAGTTAAATGGACTGTGTCACAAAGGAGGTGGATAGAGCATAAAATAAGCCTAAAACTAGCGGGCCTAGGTATTAAACGTGCGGTAGCTAGGAGCCGGTGTTTGATTTTAAATTTATTTGAATTCATAAAGGCAGTGTACGATATCTTGCTTTCTGATGTTTGGCCTCAAGTTGTGAAAACAGAAAAATGAAATTTACTAGAAATCTTTATTTAATAAAGGAATGTGTGTACAGAACAGTATTAAATTACAAATGCTTGCATTTATTTGCACAAGCGCCGGTGGCTCATTGATGTGGACTGCCTTCCGATCTGGGTGCAGGTTCAAATCCCGCCACGTACCAATTTGTTTTCGAAATTATATGTACGTTTATCCGACGCTCTTACGAGAAGGAAAACATCGTGAGGAAACCTGCACACGCCCGCGAGGAGATTTAAAGGTTGTGCGTGATGTCAGGCAATCCATACTGGGCCCGCGTTTATGACTGAGGCCTATACACCCGTTACGGGTAGGTTCGTGCCTCTCGGTGGGGACGTATAATGAGCTGATGATGATGAAAAGAAGCTCAGTTGATCTACAATCATCATCCCTATTTCATTTTCGCAACTAACCTTTACCTAACTAACGACTACTTACTTTCAAGCTTTGAGGTCACATTTAAACACACAATTTATTAAGTAAATGGTTACTTTTTCAGAGCCCGTAATGATCGCTTTTTAAACACAGAGTAGCGTACGAGGCATAAACTTTGTAAGTTAACTTGAAACCTGTGCTTTAATTTAATGGCATCAAATATCTCATATTTACATTGCTAAAGGTTCGTGTAAACTGTTTTTGTAGGTTAAAAGCAATTAGTGTTAAGATTGCTTCAATATTTTAAGGGCTAATTGACTTATATTTTTGTAGGGCCTAATATAACGTTTTGGGAATTATTTTAGGTGTTGATATTTGATCTTGTCATTGATCAATCTGTTAATTGCCATTATGAGATATATCCAGCAAGAATACTATACTATATATACTTTGCTCGCGGTATTACTTGCGGTTTTTTTTCTTTTTTATACGTTTTCTATGTGAACCAGAGGGTGGGATAACTTTATTCCAATTTTTGTAAAATCGGTTGATCTGTTTATACACGAAGAAGTAACAAACATACATACAAACTTTGGCCTGGTTAGTATTAGTGTTATGACTGCAAATGAAGTGATACTCGTAGATGTAAATAAACACAGGTGGTGTTGGAGCTTACGTCCTGGTAGGCTGCATTTTAATTCACCTTTCAAAAGAATTAAAAGCACACGATACCACATATGTTCTAATAATTGGTCCCTCGATTTTCAGTAAATGGGATTTGACCCTTATTAACCAAAGTACGGAACCAGAAGTGGATAAGTGCGCAGGAAAACTTAAGGGCTCTTGACGCTGAATCAGCTTTCAAGAATGGATATCCGGTAAAATGGAAAAAGGTTTGCACTTCGTGGAAGTAATTATTTTTTATTGGACCTGAATGGTACTGCCATTTATCTGACCTAAAGTATTACCGTTTTACGTTTACCTTTGGCAAATGCAGTGTTGAAAGAAACCAGGAGCCTTATTGCTTTAATTTTAATGAGCCAATAACAAATTATGAAAATAAAAGCTGAATTCTGCTACGAGTATTTGGGGGTCTATACATAAAACCACGTCTCTTGTGTTAGGGATTTAAAAAGCAGGACACTTAACTAGGGTTGGTATGCCAATTTCCTTTAAGGTTACCTTCTTGACCAAATCCTTAATTATCGTATACATACCATAAAACTCTTAATTTATGTTTCAAAAGATTAAGTTTATGTAAGTAACTTCATCTTTTAAAATGACTTGATAAAAATAACATTACTAATCATACATTTGTAAACAACACCACACTATTTTTTGGTTGGTAACAGGGGTGATGTAAACAAAGTTGAATTGATAAAATATTGAAATAGTTTACACTAATTAAAAGTTACTAACATTATTTTGTTTACATTACCTTACCGTGGTACATTGTCACAGTAGGAAAATAATATTATATACGAAATAAATATAATAAAAATACAATATCTTTTACAAATGACATTAAATAATATTTAACTGACATTAATAAACTTATCAATTTAAATTCAATTTATATAAGAAGTTCTGAGAATAAAGATAAATATTATCAGAGTAATTTATAAATATCATTTTATTTTAATAACGTAACCAGTAATTTGCTAGCTTGCCAGCTTTTATTGAGTAGAATAATTATCAAAAAAGGACTTTGGAACTTATATACTATGGAAGAAGAGCTCGGTGAATTTGGTAAATTTAACTTAAAAGAAATCGTATGTGGTGACAATTAAAACACTTTACAAGAATTTACATAGTTAAGTGGTACAATAAGTGGCCTCATCACTACACAGCGATCTCTTCCAGACAACCAACCTAAAATGGAAGAGGACAGGGTATTAGAAACCACAGAGGTCTTTAGTGCCCGCGCACCCCCTTCCACCTCTCAAATAGGTCATAAAATTTAATGATATTCGCGCGGTCGTGCTCGCCTTGTATGAAACGCAATTTTTGCGATCCGTTCGAACGCCGCTTTATAATTTTTAAGGGGCAGTTGCGTTGGCGCGACTTATCTTGGTTGGAGTGAACCCGATTATTATAATTATCTAGCTACTTATCGTTGTCAGGTTAGGGCAGAGTGATTATTTGTGGTTTTCTTTCTTTCTATTTCTGCTCAACAACTTAGCGCGGCAAGACAATAGAAAATCTATTGTTTGTGGGGACCGTTAGGCATTCAGCGAGTAAAATAAACGGGCGTGACATAAACGGTTTAATTCATAAGACTCTGTCACTCAACGCTTGAATAATAATAAATAACAGCACAAAATACTACAAACAGTATTACATATATTTGTATACCCTAAAAATTTACATTGTATTTGTGGAAGTTGTAGCAATATTACGATGGAAAGTATAGATTTCCCAATACATTACAGTTGTATTGGGATGTCTGTGATGGTAAGTATTCAAATAAATAAAAATATAAAACTTTTCGCTCTTCATGAAGCGACTACGAGTATTTTGGCCACAGACAATGGAAAAAGGCCAAAGCCATACGTAAAATAAACCTCGTGATTACTTGATAAAACAGAAGCTTATTCATATACTTACTTATTGATAATTTTATAAATGCTCACACACTGACATTGAGACGTCGAATAAATTTTTAGTTCATCATCGTAATTACCATATAATAAAATTGATAAAATGATATGGTGCAATCAAAATCGATGATAAACATTTACCGCTTATTCCAAAACGTGGACTAATGTAGTACTGAGATTAAACTTGGTTTAAGCCATGGACTAAAAAATCCTTATTACAAAATGAGGTTTAACGTTTAGGTTCGGACTATCTGTGGTGCTAAATTTAAACCCGTGTGACACCTAGTTTAACAGTGGACTAACTTTGTTTTGAGGTTATACTTAGATTTTTTGTAACATTGTATTTATTTACGATCATCAATTATGTCGATTTCATGGTTTTTAAGATTAAGGTATATAAGAGACCTCTCGGCGTATTGAATTTGAATTACGTGCAGCGCCATATTAAACGAAACGTTTTGCCAAAACAATTGTTGATGTTTTACATGACCATTTCACCAGACTCCCATGAATGGCCTTTGATACCCAAATGGGCTCGCCATAAAGTAATTGAATACATGTCAGTTTATCTAGAAATTTAAATATTTGCTTAATTTCATTAGATTCATGATGATACAGCCGATATAGGTACATGGCGTGCTTTATAGTACAACTGATCAGTAAGATATGGAAATAGTGGCAAAAAAACGTGTCACTTTAAATGGACAGAAAGGAACTGAAAAAAAACAAGAAAATACAACGGTATTGTATTTTAAAAATGTAAATGGTGCAATTAACTGTGCTCATATCGGAGATGAAAATGTATGCTGGTGGTAGTCTGATATTTAATAAAAGAAAGGATATTATGAGACTTGTTTATTTGTTCTCTTGCTAATACATCAATATTTATAAATAACAAAACATTTTTATTCCAACATTTTATTTCATAATCTTTTTTGTCACATTATAACATTTATAACAATACTATTTCTAATTAAAATTAAAACAATTTTAACATTTAACATCAGTTCCACTCCACTTCCACCTTTTCAAGCTGCCTTTTCTTGAACTCATTACTGAAAAAAAAATGTGATTTTAAAAACAATAGTGATATAAGTATTTAAAGTTGGTATGGCGCAAGAAAGTATGATTTTTTAAGAATGCTTGTCAAAGTTATTAGATAATTTCTATATACATATAAACAATTGTATTGTTTATTATCATTTTAATTTTGGGTCTCTCTGTACCCCTACTATATTTGTGTTACATAAAATATATAACACAAATATAGTAATATATAATATAATAAATAAATATATAATATTTCATCCCAAGTTTTTACTTTCATTTTATTTGACTATTCACCTTGCTTTTTATATCCAGTTGATACTGGAATTAACTCATTTAACAAATGTATTCCTTAGTTCCTTCATAATGGCCAGTCTACAACATATGTTTTGCTTTAGCGACATGATAAGTGGAATCTACAATTAAAGATAATTTACGTTTATTACATGTTTCAAATCTGTTATATTAAATATGTTTGAATTCTATACTTTAATATTTAATACAAGATCCAATTCGAGTTTACTACATTATGTAAAAAAAATCATGACTTGAGTCAATGTACATTTACTATTGTGAAATATATTGAACTTCAATTGCATTTAAATTATAAAGAAATCATATGTTCACTACCTGATAGGTAAAGCAATAAGTATATAAAACTTACTTGATTGATATATTCTTCCACTCTTCAGTTTTTAATACAATTATGTAATTTTTTTTGTGATTGTTTATCAAATTGCAGTGAAATGGAACTTTGCATCGCTTGTAGTTACACAATATTTACTGCTGTTTCTCAATGATGAAATATAGAGAATATCATTGCTTTTCTTTAGACCTCGAATTTTCATCTTATTTTTTCTGCTGTTTCGCTTATTTTTCACAATTTTAACCCACGACTTCTCATACAGAGTCACAAAAGTACTACTTCGAATCAGTACAACATTATTAACACAATATAACAATAATTCCTTATTTATTTGCATGGTATTTTATAGGACAATAGAGCTCTTTCTTGACAGTCAATTACTTTTCAAATTACGCGCTAACTACGCTCCGTGTCATAGGAATAATATTATATCATTATTTTAACAAACTATAACTGTTTGACGGATTGGAACTTAAAAGAAGAAATATTGCTTAAAATTTGTTGTATTTATTTTTAAATATTATTTATAGCCTCAAAGTACAAAGTTCATTGCAACGTTAAGAGAAACGGAATGTCGTATTGAACGAAGTCATTATAAAAGAATGAACGAAACTTAGAACGGGACTATCTTGGTTTACCTAGTCAATGATTGGTCTACGTTTTGTAATAAGATCACATTTTAAGCCTGGTATTAACTTTAATACCGTAACAATCAAGATCAGTTAGTCCAGGTTTAAACCAGTTCTAAATCACTTTTTGTAATAAGGCCGTTAGTATTTTATTTTTAATAATTATGATTTAATGTAAATAAATATGTATAACGTTACAAAATGGGAACCACGCATTAAAGGTCGCACCGTGGTAATCGCCCCTTAACTAAATTGTCCCGTAATTATTTTAAACGTTTTAACTTAATATTTAAGGCGAAACGGCGGATGCATATTTTTATCGCCGTGGAAACTCGAATTATGAAATAATATTGCTTTACTTACGGAAGGTGTAAGATTTTACGGTATTTTTTTTTTATATGAATAGATTGATATTATGGTTTATTTTTCGTCACCTGCCTTCTTCGGGGAATTTGTTTTGCATACAAATTGCTTGATTTGAGGATGCGTGTGCGCACGCTGGTTAATATTTTTTTCTTCTGCACTTTATTATCAGCAAATGATTGGTTCGATTTTCATAATTCTTCATTACACCGCACTACGTGATCGGTTGATTTTTAACATAAACGCGTTATTAGTAATGAAGGAACTTATCTTTTTTTTTGCAGTTTGAAGTTTATTTTAAACACCCACTTAATAAAAAATATGTATGTAGCTGTGAAGCAGTCGACTTCATTTTGTCCAATGAATGCATTTCATTCGAATAAATAATGTTCTTGAATTTGCATTTTCTTGGTTGGGGTTACTTTTGTTTTGGTACATAAATGCTCCAGTAGCTTGAATATTGAAGTTTAGTAACATAATCATGAGTAATAACTTTAAAGTATATGCTCCTTTAACTTTTAATAGCCGACCCATTTGGGGTAGCGGTTGAGTCGTCGACTGCAACACTAAGGGTTCCGGGTTCGATCCCCGGGCAGTACAAACATTTGTGTTTGAACACCGTCATGACTTACAGCAAGTAATTAATATCCGTTATAGGCCAATTACTAACAACCGCATAAGTCAATTTAAAAATAATGTTGATAATTCACTAAATCAATTTAACCTAATGATCAATGTGGATAGTCTTTATAAATTTTTTATAATATTAAGAAAAAAATTGATAAAGTATTTACTTTAAAAAATATGTAATAATAATATCAGATTCAATGATTGGGCCATGTTAAATATGCAACCTTTTTTGATGACAAGAATGTCAAATATAAAAAGAATATAATTAATTGATTGTTTTATGTTTTCTCTCTTCTCTTTTACATTTGTATATGGCTAACGTATTTTCTTCTTTTAATATATTATTTTATTTTACCAAAAGTTGTTTCGCTCATAAGTCGAGTATTCTTATCTCCACATATTTTCTATGGTCCTTCGAGCCGGATTTCGAAAATGTTTATTTTTTAGATACGAATCAGTCTGTTGCAGGGGTGGGAGGTCATACAAGTAAAATAAAGCTGAAGGTTGTCTTATCTGTTTTTTCAAACTGTTCCGATTTTAATTATTGTTCGGAATTTAGTGTATTAGATTTTATTACTGATCCTTTACCTTTGGTAAACGTGCCGAAAGGGACACTACCATCACCTATGCATTTACCTTTAGCCGACCCTGATTTTAACATTTCTAAGGAAATAGATATGATACTAGGAGTTTCATGCTTTGTAAAATGTTTGAGTGAGGATAAACTGAATCTGGGTCCCAATATGCCTACATTAATAAACACTGCATTTGGTTGGGTATTTTGTGGAGAACTTTCTTTAATAGGCCAACATGTTACCGCGCTTAATAACTCATGTAATTTATCTGTTCTTCATAAAGACATTAAAAATTTTGGGAATTGGAAGAAATGCCTAATAATAATAACATTGAGTCATTTCAGGATAAAAGGTGTGAACAGATGTATCTTGATTCTGTGACAAGAGATGCATGTGGAAGGTATTATGTCGATTGCTAGTTGACAATGAGCATTTGCCAAAATTAGGAAATTCATATAATGTTGCCTATTGCTGTCTTATATCTTAGAGAAAATTTGTAAATAATCCTGATTTCTTTAAAGCATATAAGGCTTTCATTGACGAATTTATTAACCTTGACCATGCCCATTATGTGGACATCAAGCCGCACAAAAATGACGAGATTGAATACTACATGCCTCATCATGCTGTGATTAAGGAAAGTTTCTACCACGAAATTGAGGGTTGTTTTTAACGGTTCTCGGCCTACTTCATCAGGTTTGAGTTTAAATAATATACTGCTTGTCGGGCGTTGTACAGCCTGCTATGTTTACCATTCTTCTTAGATTTCGTACTTACATTTATGTATTTGTGACTGATATAACTAAATGTATAGGCAAGTTCAAATAAAACCTAAATATCACTCAGCGTATTTTATGGAGAGAAAATCCATCTGATAATATAAAATATCTTCAGATGAACACGGTTACGTACGGGACATGCGTCTGCTAGTCACCTCGCTACTCGGACATTGGTGAAGTTGGTTGAGGATGAGGTGTTAATTTCCTTTTGCTTCTAAAGCATTGCTTGATGGTACGTTCGTTGACGATATTTTATATGGCGGAAACGATTTAACTTCCGTTGTAAAAACCATGACGAGTTGAATTCTGTTATTAGGCAAAGGGAAATTGAGTTACATAGTGGTACTGTAATTGTCCAGAATTAATGTCGCTTATTCCACTTGAAAGACGTGAGAAATTAATTTTTCTTTCAATAATAAGGAGGATTCTTGTATTAAAACACTAGGATTAAATTGGGAACCAAATTTGGATCAATTTCAAGTTGATGTACCTAAATATAATAATTCCTCTGATTTATACTAACGCACTATTTTGTCCAATATTGCAGGTATATGATCCTTAGGTTTCATGCGCTCCAGTTACAGTTTATGCAAAAATAATATGCAAGATATCTGTAAATTAAACCTTTGATTGGGATTCTATGAGTGCCTGATTCTTACTAAATAAATGGAAATTGTTTTGCACGAACTCGAATCTTTGCATGGTATTTCAATACCTCGTCTCATGCTCATGCCAGAAATGCAGATAGAATAGAGCTTCATGGTTTTTGCAGACAGTTCAACTAAAGCATAATGGCTGTG
>PQWD01004846.1:0-41903 GCA_019425675.1 Leucinodes orbonalis | reverse complement strand
AAATGAAAATGGAAATAATACTTACTATAGCTAAGATTTTGAATACGTCAACATCACCACATAATTTATAATCTAACGATAATTACCTTTATTTCAGTTTATTTTTACACACGGAAAAAATATGTTTAATTTATTTGTTCACTAGTGAATCCCAGAAATGAGGGACTAGTGGAAGAGGGAAAAGGGTACAAATGCAATTAAGTCTTTATAAAAAATCCGCCTTAGGTAACTTCAATACAGAATTAATATGCTTATATAACTTTTTTAATAACAAATATATATATGATTCTGGACAAAAACAAATTTTTTGAAAAGAGTAACTACTGCTTTTTTTTGCCGGATTATTCTCAGTATAAACTGCCGAACGAACCAGTGGTAGCTTCATTTGACATTTATAAGTGTTCTGTAAGAACCGAAACTGAATAAACACTGTTCATATTCATTTTTCAAAGTTACTAAAACAATCTCAAAAAAAGTCGCGAGCAAAAGCTACAAAAACATAAATACGAATCACTAAGCCCCCATTGTATAATAAGACGTTTCTTAAGTGCAACGGACCTTAGTAAACAGGGTATCATCTGTCAGACCCGGGAAGATAGGACGTGAATAAATTCATTATAACCTTACTCAGCGGTTTTGCAATGGTGAAATATTCCTGGTAAGTTTTCATGGCGCCTGGTGATAATTTCATTGTGTATCATCTACTTGGAAAAACATGTTTCCAATAAGTTTTTTTTTTCAATTTTTATTTATATTATATATATAATATTATATTATATATATATATTATATTATATATATATATTATATATAATTATTATATATATGTATATATATTATATTTATATAATAATATATAAATATATATAAATTATATTTATATTTATTATTATATTTTTTCTATCATAAACATCATCAGCTAATTAAGCGTCCCCACCGAGGGGCACGAGCCTAGGCGTGCCCAAGTTTAAAGACCTTAGTCGTCCACGCGGGCCCAGTGCGGATTGGCCGACATCACCCACGGCCCTTTTGTATCTCTTCACAGGTGTCCGGACGTTTATTTACGACGTTTTGCCTTCACAGTTATAGCGACGGATCACTTACATATAATTTTGAAAATTCTAAAACATATTGATACGTGGCGGAATTTGTACTGCGCCATCCAGATCGAAAGGCAGCAGTCCACAATAACGAGCCACCGACGCTTTTCTATGGTCGTTTGAGATTATTTATTTTTCACATTTTTCTATACTACGTGGTGTCAAATGTTTCACAACTTAACTTTGGTGACACTCATTGTAGTTTTCACTGTTGGCCGTACGGATGGCTCCCAGACTAAAATAACGTGTCCAACTACACAGAACAGAAGCATTTATGACACAAAATATCTCACATCAGCAAAAACGTAAGCAAACAGGCAAACAGCTATACATCAAAAAGTCTTATATAAAAGCTTTTAACTACGTAAAACTCGTACACAAGAAATAAAAAAGCAATTGAATAAAGGGCGACAGCGAAAATTTTAATAATCACCCAAAACATTTCGGAACACTCAACAAAGGATTGTTACTAGGTATTTGTTGCGATGAAATAAGTTGATATTTTCTGGACAGTCTTGACTTTAGATAATGGGTCCACTCGGCGGACTTTAACTTTGTTATTTATTGAGGTATTTCAGTGGAAATACGTTAAAGCAATTCTTTGTTTGCCGTCTAATGGACTGGATTTTTATTGAGCTACGAAGTAATTTCCTTACTTAAATCTATTGACTTACTTTATTTGGGAGTTGAATTCATTACTCCATATTGAATATAGTAAAACCGCTGTTTTTGTAAAATTCAAGTAGTGGTATAGTTTTTCTTAGTGATAAGGGTTTCAGATGTGCAGGGAATTCATTTGGTCACCTAATACTCGTAACAGCTTTATGTCCAATTACTACTGGGATATATACTATTACTTATTCTTGGGTACATTCTTATTAAAAACAACTCATCATTTCGATCACGTTGTCGACATTCGTTACTTAAAACCCCTTAAAGAATATGTAGCCAAGGTCAAAGACAATTTATTTATAGGAATTTCTTTGGATCAACAACAATTTATTTTGATAATTTTTAAATTTTCAGTGCTTTTTATAAATTTCATACGTAGCTAAGCAAACGAGCAGACGGATGGCCTGATTTTACATAGCTATGTAAGAAAAAAAACATTTGTCAGATCTTAATATAAGGTATGTGAAAAGTTAACAACATAGAATGTAAGTGTATAGGTATATTACTAGCTCGTATACTCGGTACTGAGTCGATTAAGTAGGTACCACCGCAGTGCCAAATATCGTCCAACGAAATAGAAGTGTTTCGCACTTCTGTTTCGGGATGAGGGCACTGTAGCTAGTAAAATTACCGAGTATGAGAGACCTAGCATCTGTAGTAGCGGGTGACGGGCGCAGTGCGGCATTGATGGAGAATATTAACTGTATATCAGTTGTTGGACTTATTCAATGCCGCTCTGACATGATCAGGCATACACTTATCACATAAAAAAGTGAAATGTTATTAACAAAAAAATTGTGAGGTTGTTTCTCGAACGCAAAGATTTGTGCACGATAACATGCATTTATTATTATTATAATAACTATGTACAGAAATCATTTGTATATACTGAAATAAAGTGCACCATATGTGTTCAGAACAAATATAAATGTGTCTGAAAATCGTTCAGTAGTTCATATACTACAAGTTTTAGCTTCAATTGTTGCTGTGTGAAATGTCTGTGGATATTTATTTATGATCATCATCAGCTCATTACACGTCCCTACCATGGGGCACGAGCCTACCCGTATGTTGTATAGGCGTCGTCCACGCGGGTCTAGTGCGCATTGACCGACTTCACGCAGATCCTTTGAATTTCTACGCAGGCGAGCTCAGGTTTCTTCACGATTTTTTTCTTTATATAAGACCATCGATCGATAAACGTACATATAATTTAAAAAATGTTTTCATATATTGATACAATTTTATACATAACATATATATTATTACTTCAATAAATTTAACAATGGTTAAAAGGTTTTGTCACTGTTTTAAAATGAACCGCAACTCAGGCATCTGGATATTTAACCTAAGACCCACATTCAATTTGAACTGTTAATCCTATATGTAATTAACATAGTAAAAAAAGGTAATAAACACAATAGGGCTATCCATTCACAACGGTCTCGAACAATTCACGCAAACTCGCTTTGCCCGGCCCTTTCAAGGGCTTATTATTAGTCAGACCGTTCAAGGGACGGGACAGTGGAGGGACAATCTCGGCCCTTGAGGGCTCGGATTCTGTCCTTTAGCCTATAGAAAGCGAACAGTGAATGGGCACGTAACGTTTACTTGTCATGAGCTGATAAAATGGATTATTGCCGTAAAATACGGCGGACTGTACAAAAGCTACGAGAATTTTGTTTTTACTAAAAGTTTGCGTTTGACTACCATAATACCTGATGGAAAGTGACAATGCAGTCTAAGGTGTATCATGCAAACTCAAATAATGCCTATTTACTCATGCCTTGAACACCTCTAAATTATACGTATCGGTAAACACAAACGCAGGAGAGTCATTTCACTGCCTTGCAATTCGGACGATGACGGAACCGAGCTATTTTGTGCGAATGGATGGTATATCGACAACAAAAGTGTGGGACCCCTATTTACGACTTAAGACATTTAGGATACCGATCATGGAGGTATTTTAATTAACTTTCTGCGTGGTCTACAGTCTACGTGGAATATCGCGGGAAAACATCACTTTGAGCGATTTTTCCTAGTGTGGTTAGGATATTGCGGGCCAAATCTGATTTTCGGAAAAGAAAGATGATTCCGTGCTTGCTTGTAAGTATGCTTAATAGGATTAATCATCACCACTAGACTATATAACAACTACCATAATAAAATTATAGCCGGCGTCGATGGCTTGAAGTGCCCGTCGAAGCACGATATCATCTAAAGATACAGAACATTTGGGCTCGTCTCTTGAACCTTTCGCATTCCACTTTTATACATAGGTCTCCCCCATTTTGCGCCAGATATCCCGATTCTTCCCTTTTCTCATCCAGCCTCTATCAGCGAACTTTTGCAAGTCATTGGTCCCTCGGTCTACTCAAGAACTCGTCTGCTCCAACGGCCATTGGTATCTATATAGATTGGGGCTCGATATATATTTAGGATCGACATGGTGGGAAATTCTGACATTGAAATGAAACCTATTTATTCATCAATTTATAGCGTATTTGATAAGAGTTTCACTTATGGTTTCCATGCCTTAGTTCAATGGCTTGTTAAAAGAGCACTGGATAAATAAAGTATCGCTCTAGATATTTGGCAAAAATGAAGGAGAATTTATAACAAGCATTGAATGACAATTTAAGGTGTTGTATGTTAAATCCACTGAACAATATTGAAAAGTTAAGTTTTGTTTACATAATTTCAAAATGAAAATTTTAATTTTTAAATAACACTAACAATCACACTGGACCGAATTCACGATAGAGAAAAGTTCGATCTCTTACATAAAACCTCACAAAACATACATTATAAAAAAGAACAAATTGTACACAATACAATTGTATAGGAGCGTCGGTGGCTCAGTGGTGTGGACTGTCGCCTTCCTACCGGGAGGGCTGAGGTTCAAATCCCGACACGTACCAATGTATTTTCGAATTTTCGAAAAATATATGTACGTTATCCGACGCTCTTACGGTGAGGGAAAACATCGTGAGGAAACCTTCATGCACGCCTGCGAAGAGATTCGAAGGTTGTGTGTGAAGTCGTCCAATCCGCACTGGGCCCGCGTGGACGACTAAGGCCTAATCACCCTATACGGGTAGGCTCGTGCTCCTCGGTGGGGACGTTTAATGAGCTGATGATAACATGACATGATGATGACAATTGTATAAAGAAAAAGAAATTTTATTCTAATCTGCCGTCTCCACAAGGCAAACCATTAAACTCAAAGTATTGTCTCATTGACCGCATAATACAGTAAACAAAAATAACCGTGAAATATTATGTAAAGTTTCTATAAAGTCGTTAACAAGCTGTCTTCAGGGAAGGGATTAGGCCAAATCCCCCGAGATAAGCCTTGAGCTTATCTGCAAATTTTGAATTTGTAACACGGGTGTCCTACTTAAAGTTAAAAGGTACTTTCTCTGCGAGCCACTTGCCGGTTAAGTATAATTAATTTATGCCAAAAATCTGTCAAGAAGAGGATTCGGGATTGAATCGAATTAAATATAATGAAAACAATTTTACCAACACGAAAGCATTGTCTATAAATCAGTTAAGAAATGTATTTAATCTTGCTCACTCGCAAGCTTCTGCTTACTTAATTATTTGTTTTCTCGTCTCTTCGTATTAGCTTTCTTTTATTAAGAGCATCGTAATCTAGGTGTAATATAAAATGTTACAGTAGCACGAGGTAAAAATGTGGAATGAAAATAAAGAGCAAGTCAATACTTACGATAGGAACTACTCGTACTAAAAATGTATTGCAATTAATACGGAATTGGACTGTTTTATCTGATACGTGTTCCGATGAGTGCACAGCGTCTTTATTCAGCGAAATTTAATATATCCACGTGTAGTTAAGCAAATGCCCTTACGTCAGAAAGGTCTTTTATATGCCAATAACGAAAGAACTGATTAGCGAACATTTCAGGGTTAAATGAAAGTTACTTACATGCCCAATCTATCCTTCCGAACAACGAACAAAGCTCTGGAGAATTTAGACTGAGACCCATCTGCGTCCACTAGCGTGAAAAAACATCGAAAAACTATCAAAAAGTTTACCGAATCTATCCACTGTAAAGTTCTACGGAATCTATCCACTGTAACGCTCTACTAAATCAATCCAATGTAACTAACTGGTTACGTTCTGTAACCCTTGTTCAACTGTTACAGAATATAACTGACTAACTGTATTAAAACATTATGTAATATTCTTCAGGAAAACATTTTAAATACAAGAACACACAACACCGCTATTCCATAATCCGGACGAGCACGCAGCGAGTTTCAAGGAAAATATTGAAAAATATTTACATGCGGGACCGACTGATTTGATTTGCGGAGACGGTGTCTGCATCAGTTACCAGAATCAACAACTGTTCCGTAGTTTACACCTTTCCATGGTATTGGTTTGGGGCAATCGGAAAGTTCGCGATCGCTGCGCATCGGGCGAGCGGATATTTGCGAGCGGCTTTAGTCAACTGTTTGAATAAAGAATTCTGTAGTTACAATTCTGAATAATAAGAATTTTATTTCTTGTAAGAAGAAAGTTTTTTATCTAAGGAAATCTGTTTTACATATATACATATATATATATATATATATATATATATATATATATATATATATATATATATATATATATATATATATATATATATATATATCATAGTCAAGTCGTTTGTCTCTATTTCTCTGTAACAACTTTACTCCAATCCTAATAAGCAATTTTAATAAAGCTTTGCTGGGGACTAAAGGAGACAAGCAGTGGAAAAACTATTTACTGAATACTGCTACTAACATTTTTACGTCAGAAGTTAGCTACGCAGGAGATAATAAGAGAAGAAGAAGCTATGCAAAAAATTGGGCTGTCTATGTCATTGCTAACTTTTAATATATGTTTCCTATACACCAACTAGAACCATTTGAGAATGTAATTTATACAATCGCACTTTTAATATAGTATATTATAAATATGGCAATTCCTTTAAAATATATATTATTTTTGTTCAGTTTGTAAGTCCTTTACTCCATAATCTAAACTAAATCAATCTTAGAAAAAAAATCGTCACAGCGATCATGTTATTTATTTGATATTTTAAATCTAATAATAAGGGTTTCATAGACTAATTATTAGTCTTTAATGTATCTACAATTATGTCTTTAAAGTACAAGCTTTGTACAATAAAATATTCCGACATCGTTTATTTTTCCTTCAAGTACCTACATCAGTACTTAGTTCTAGTTAAATTGTATTTAAATAGTTTATATTTTGACTTTGAAACGGTTAATCGTAATCAAGTAATAAGCTACATGCCAGACTGAAACGTTCGAAATAGTAAATTGCTTACATATTTTGGGTGGGTCAAACGACATTCTTCTAGCAGATATAATCATCGTGCAGTCAGTTCGTACTAGTCAGCTGTCTTGCTACAGTTGTACCTAAATTCCATTGTTCTAACTCTGACACTAATTTTACGGTATTAGGAGTTCTATTACTACTAGAGTTGCTAGGAGGATTGTACTTTCAGTAAGCAGAAAAATTGGGATCACTTGGTAAACATCATGTGCGTTATATTTTATTTGTCCTAATTGAGACAAATTTCAATTTAATGTATTTTTTTATTGTTCAATTAAAAAAGAATTATTTTTGAAAAAAGAAAGCAATTAGACTGTCACCTCGCCGCCACAATGGACGCAATCAATAATGACTTATTTCTGTCATATTGTATATACTTTCATGATATATTAATTTAACCTTAATGAATTTAAAATTCATCAGTTTTTTTTAATGAAAGCAGTTCATTTTTTAACACAAGAAAATATATTTTTATTTATAAAAAGCAAACGATAAGCCCTTTTATAGTACGAACACAAAGAAAATAAAGATCATGACCTAAAATGCCCGATAATTCAATAAAGCAGTTGTCAATTATGTAAACCAGCAGCATTACTTTGACTCCGTAACTATAGTCTGAAGTCAAACGAATTCAAAGCGACGTTATTTATTTTCGCGGGCCGGCGTCAAATTTTACAAAGACCAAAACTCGACATTTACATTGCGCTCCATTTTCGCAAATTTGTCGTAAACTTTTCACATTTACATGAATAATTACAGGGATAGGCATCTTCGGCTTTCCTTCACTGTTTTAGGGTCTGCCCTTAAGTCAAAGGTGCTCAAAGTTGCCCGTCATATTGGGATTTTTGAAATGTAAAATTTTGAAAACGGGAAATTTTAAAATGTTTTATGAATAATAAATAAAACTTTAGGGTAAGATGTAGAGGCTATGTTTATGACGTAAAATTAAATATTTAACACCTTTGTTCTGAAATGAGAAGATTAGATACTGCGATTAAGTAATATTTTTTTTTATGTTATAAAGTTAACAGGACGTCAGGCGCTCACCTGACGGTAAGTGATACACCTGAGCAGAGCGACATTGAAGGAAACCAACAACTGTAACAGTTATTATTCCCTCAATGCCGCATGCGTTCGTCAACCGCGAGACAACGGATGTTAGGTCTCTTATACCGGTAATTTCACTAACTACAGTGCTCTCATCCTGAAATACAAAAAGTGCATGGCACTCTTATTTCATGGGAAAAAATCCGGCACTGCAGTGGTACCTACCTAGACGACTCAGTATTTAGTCTACCACCAAGTATTGTAGTAAACCTTGAAATTATTAGACCTATAATATTACACCTGTTTTACGACAATGGTAATGTTTTACCATATTAACGTAATGCTTCTGAGTTCAGGCTTATTGGCAGATTCCTGATGACGTATTTCAGAAAAAGTACACTAATTTCCAAGTTTATAGTGTAATCTACTTTTAGTGTTCATATAGCATTCTTTCCGTTGCGCATAATGAGTTTCTAAATAGTTATGAATTACATTAATGTGACCATTAAGTTGTGCGATACAACTTATGAATATAGTCTAAATTTTTATGTCATTACCTCTTTTCAAATTATTTTCTAGCTTAAAGTCATTATCAGCATTACAGCCTAAAATGTCCACTGCTGAACGAAGGCCTTTGACATCCATCTGCTACCCGCCAACTTGACCAGGTCATCCGTCCATCAACTAATGTGTACGAGTTGATCGTATTTAGTTTTTAGAAATCCTTTCTTTATAAAGCTAATCCCATATCATGAATGCCAAAATATTTATTGATGTTTCACTGTTTTGTAAATTAAATTTTTATTTGGCCACATGCCATTGCCTCATATATAATTCGCCGATAAATAATATCGAAGAAACACTAAGCGCCTTAATTAAACTAATAGCAATCCATTTCTGCAGCTTTTCAAATAAACGTATATCATGTTTCCTCTTAAATACCATTTCGTAGACGAGGGAAATTTATGAAGTGCTTACTCAGAGCTCAGACTAGAATGGGATCAGCTGTTTTAGTGGCATAACGGACATTTAGAGTGCGCTATACTTCTATCTAGACATGTGGTAATAGGCTAGACATTAGAAGTTTAGTATTTCACAACTAAATAACTCAAATAGCTCGTGTGACAGTAAATTTCTAAGCCTTCTTACGATAATGAAGGAATTTGCTTTACTTGATTATGAAGGCTTCTTGGAAATGGCATAGTTTTTGAAAACCTAAACTGAATTTATCTTAATTTAACCAATTACCTGTCAGAATTCTAGACACAATAGAAAATCTGTTGAATATATGCAACTACGGCGGTCAAAGGGTTAAATAAATCTTTATCAATTATTGCGTTATCAATTATTATTATTTTCCGGAATATACAAAAATTCATCTAAAAATTAAGGGTTTATGAGAAAAAAGCGTAACCAGGTAGTCAGAGGCACGATGGACGATTTTGAAACGTCTGTAAACAGAGGCTGTATAGATGTAAGCCTTGTGCTCTTTGGAAGGATGTGAGCTGAATAATGTAAGAACTGCATTTTCATTTCATGGACAAGCAATCGAGTAACGATGCAAATGATGGTAAGTGACCCATAGACATTCGTTACTTCAAAGCAACTACAACTTCATTGCCAACACAAAACCGGGGTATAAAAATTATATGTAGCGAAATAGGAAAACTTTAAGCCTCTGTTAAGGTTGTATTCAAATTTAAAATATATCAGTTCAAATAAATCTTTTACAAACACTTTTGAATCGTCAATTGTTATTATTGTATTTTTATGACTCTACCACTTTTTTGGATCTGTATTAAGACATATTTTCATTCATTGTCAGGCTTTGTAACACTATGAAATTACGATGTAATATTAAACTTACGCTTTTTAAATGATGTGGATAATCATACCTATAGTTTTGTATATTGAGATGCCAAACATTTTATAAAAAAACTTTTCAGACTTTTCAAAACCCATTTCAGACATCCTATATCACAAACTCACTTTCCTACGTGACCTAAAAAATATTCATGTGGTTTGAAACCAGAGCACTGAAAATAATTTCAAAACCTATTTCGTAATAAAAAGAGGATACCTATGAGAATAATAGTTAAGATATTTTGAGCTATTGAGATTCCAATAATTTCAAAACGTTTGGTATTTTTAAACCCAACCAAACTAACTAACTTTAATGGCACAACGACCCAAAGTGGGTCTTAGCCTCCGAAACGAGAAACTTTCACCGATCTCTATTCTGCGCAACCTCTGCCCAGTTTTCAACACCGAGCTCACGTAGGTCAGCATCCACCTTATCCCTCCAGCGATATCTGGGACTACCGACTGAGCACTTCCACTTTGTTTTTAAACCCAGTAGGTAAATATCCCAATTTACAAAGTCACTTACGTCCCTTATAAAATTACTATCTCCACATACAAAAATAGCCCTAGAAACATTACACCCAGTAATAAGGTAGGTATTTGGGGAGAACACGCCTTATCCAATATAACGACACTTTTGCAGGCTGTCAAATATTAATAATACTCGGAGCTCGACATTAGGACTTTGATTAACCACATTTCGTCTTATATTCTACGTACAATGCTTTTACTTTGAGCTCATAGTGTACTGGATATGACTTAGAGGGAGAGCATTATTTCGTTATTTCATAAAAAAAACTTTGTTTCATCCTAATTGTTTTAGAAGTTTTCTCACTACAAGTCCGAGCGATAAATTCATATCAAGGCTAGTAGTAGTAGTAGTAGTGTAGAGTAACGTTGTATACGCACGCATTAAATAAGCACAAACATAGACATATTTTATTACATTTTATGCTTTCTTGTTTATTCGTGCACTACCGTGTTTATTTGTCATTTATATTTCCTTGTGTTTTGTAATGATTTATTTTTCTGTGAATATTGACACAAAGTTTTACATATCTTCCTAATTACCAATGACCATCTGAATTATTCCCTGAGCGATACGACCTTCAAGAAGAGAGCGTATTCCCACTTAAAAAACCGGTAACGCATTTCATGGCCCTCTGGTATTGCAAGTTTACATGGGCGGCGGCGTCGTTTACCATCAGATGAGCCGTCTGCTCGTTTTCCCGCTATCACATAAAAAATTTTTTTGGTTATATTCTGTTCTGTCCTAACATTTGCCATATCTATCAGCCATAAGTCCGCGTGCAACGGGGTACATTACACATACCACGTCTCGTTCTCTTGTCTCTTACGAGACGAATATTAAGCGCCCAGGGGATATTTACAAGGAAATAAAAATGTTGTGACGCGTTTTTATGCGCGTCCCTGTGCGCCGTGAATGTTAACGGACCTAAATAACTAACTCCCGGAATAACTGGCTGCGTGAATATCTATACTAATGTAATAAAGAGGAAAGATTTGAATATTTGCTTGTATTGAATAGGCTCCTTAATTCTCGATTGCAAGAAACAAATTTCTGAAATCACCAAAATATCTTGACATTCACGAACCCCAATACAAAGCCAAAAATCAATCAACATATAACAAAATAATATACAGATAATAACCACCTGTACAGCTTCAACAACATTCCACGTTTCCAGGCAATTAAAACGGATAATTTATTTCTAAACGACTACGAGCATTTCCCTTCACCAACTAAATTCCGTTTAACTTTACTTTTCATTAATAAAACATTAGTGACGCCTAATGTGTTGAACAGTGCCTCAACATGTAACTAAATGCCAACGTCTCTCGGTACTGAACACATCTCGGCGATCAATCAACATGGCACTACTTACTTTAAACAAGGACCTTGATTTGGAAATACGGACGCTGCGAACGGCGAACAAACGAACAGCCTTAGTGATGAAAGCTTTATTGACGTTTTCTTTTGACTCATGCGTGGGCAAACTCACTCCGAGCCAGTAGTGTATTTGACATTTATTTTCGTTATTTAAGACCTAAATAAATAAATATCCACTGACATTCACACAGCGCCATCTAGCCCCCAGTTAAGCGTTAAGCCTGTAGTATGGGTACTAAACAACGGATAAATATTCTTATGTACTTTTTTTGTAAATACATACATATTATATATAGAAACTGTCTAAATACGGTCTGAGACCAATTCAAACAGAAATTTGCACACAAATGTTTGTAAATTGAAGAAATATTACTATTTATTGAAATGAAATAACAACGAAGTAGGCAAACAAGCAGACGATTTACCTGAATTAAGTTATTATACTTATGAATACTCCGTACTCTGGAAAATCAATGATTGCGATGCCGACGTTGAAAAGGATAAGAGGCAAAGATATACAGGAAGAGGAAAGGCAGATTTAGGGCCTCCTACCGGTTTATAAAGAAACAAAACGCTTTTTTTCTTTTTCTGCATACCTACCTATGTGGGCAAACACACACACACACACTCATAGTCGTGTACTGTATTTGATATTTATGTACATAGCCATTTATTAGCACCTGTATTAGAAAAAATATATTTATTTTGAAGGGAATCACCTTATGACAAGTTATGTTGTAAACTCATGGACAAATAAATCTCAATCTGTTATTGATATCTGTTTAATGTCACAAACTGATCGGTACGACCACATTGCTCACCTACATCCGACCATCAAACAACAGTACTTAATGAAATTAAAAACTGTTTAAAGTAATTATTCTCTGACAACACTGCCCTAAGCCCATCATCCGATATAAAGAATGGTAGGTTTCTTATACCTATAAATTTTTCAGTGTCCTCAACCCGAACTGAAAGCACAGTCATAGTACTTCGACCTAGACGACTCAGTACCATGTTCTATTTTTAATTATTTAAAAAAGAAATACTCCAGTAGGTTTATATTTAGATGACGTTTCTTATAATAATTTGCGTTTCAACCACGACGCCTGTGTGTCTCAAGCAGACAGCCACCGCTCTCGTGTATATTTACAACAATTTGCCGGATGATTAATGTTTACGAAATTGATATTTAATTGCTGGTAAACATTGTGTCGTGGTGCTGGCGCCACCGAGCTGATGACGTAATTAATGATGAGCCCCAATATGACATAGGAGGAGTTATTTACTGAAAATATGCCAAGAATGTGTAAGACCGAGGCTTAACGGCTCGTATGAGCGGGAAATATATTTTTTTAATTTCATGAAAAGTCATACCAGTTAAATTTTCAATTGATTACTAAAAAAATAATTAATTAAATATCACACAGCGCGATCTAGCCCCAAAGTAAGCATTAACCTGTAATATGAATACTAAACAACGGATAAACATACTTATACTTTTTTTTGTAAATACATACATATTTATAGAAAACACCCAGACCACTACAAACAGATATGTTCATTCACACAAATGTTTTTACTACCCGGGATTCGAACCCGGAACCCTTGGTGTCATAGCCGACGTCTGGACCATTATACCACATGGGTCGTTAATGGTGGGATAAAAACGACAGTATTATTTACCATCAGGTAAATCTTCTGCTCTTTTACCTATATCAGTGAATAACAGGTTATGGTAATTAGGCGATGCTTGTATCTTAGGTTTCTCCTAGGTGGGCAGCTACACAATTCAGCTAATAATTCTGTATTAAAAAGTGGACTTTATCGAACTAAAAAGCATATCGTAAAAAGGTAATTATACTAAAAAGCAGTCTCAACTTAAAAAGCTAGATACGCAACTTAGCAATTTAGTCTATATCGACTTACACCCAAGCTCAGTTCGAAAATTGGAAACAAATATCCAATCGTAAGAAACAATTAAGGAGATCGGCCCAAACAAAGAAACACCGATTTTATAGTAATAAAAAATTTATAAAACAATTCTCAAACCGGAAAGGAGACACTGAAAGAAAAAGCTGATTGAATCCCAAATTGCAATCTGAGGATCATTTACATCTTCCGATAAACGAGTGGGCAATGGTTTATTTTCATCGACATAATCAAATAATATTAAGAAATATTGATTTACAATTAGAGCATTCTCTGTCTCTTTATATTTAAAAAGTTGACAAAAAAAGGAATATCGTTGATAGAACAACAGATTTTTTAAATGTATGTGGATATACTTGTTGTCTTTTGTTTAATTCTGTTGTTCTTTCAATGCAATAGATAAGTGATTTAACTTATCATGAAATTTTACTAAATGGAGGCTAGACGCACAAAAACGATACACTTTTGCTTTAAAGACAAAAATTTTTGGTTAAGTACCGCGTTGCCTTGACTATAGGCAATGAGACCAAGGTAAAGTTATTTGCCATAGATATTATAAGTAACTCAGAGTGGAAACCCGTCAAAGCTTTTGAAACCAGCGGCTCCTTGAGCTCTGGATACCGGAGGCGATGAGCTAAAAGCCCGACCACCTGCGGCTATCAGTTATAACTATGTCAATGGTGTGCTCTCATGCCCGCAATATGCGAGGAGTTTTACAAACAAAATTGGCAACATGAGCCACATGCGAGCACATCAACGGCAAAACTGCACGTCGAGACAGCCGCTGTGGTCGAAATCGGTCATTACATTAACACAAGTAACTCAAAATCAAAATAAATTGTCAATTAAGAAACTATGTTCCTAACTATAGGTAAATGGATAAATGTATATGCTGTAAATAATCTGATAATTCTTATTTATGAATCGTAACGTTACGTGTAAAGGCTTCTTCCTTAAGCAAGTAACAAACCAAAGTACGTTAGCGCCACACCATTTGCATTTCACCAAGATCATTTCGAATCGCGACGAATTGGAAACTCCTGGAATCGTTCCAGGATTATTAACATTTGATGGTAATTTGAAACGGTTGAGGCCTGTGTTCTCTAATATTATGGTAATAGGCCTTTCGTCTCGGGTCTAGTTAATTGGAATGTACTTGGTGTAATGGTCGTAACAGATTATACAATCGGTTTTGCTTTAATATTCGATTCAAATAAGAGTTTTTTCAAATATTTTATTGGTAAAACTAAATATACAGAAGTCAAATTTAAAGTTGATATGTCTAAGGATATATTTTTCAGTCAATTAATTAGCCATTAAAGGCAATCTTCCATACATACGTGTATAATCGCAACCACTTATAATATAAGAGACAATACAGTTAAGTGATCAAAATAACCCATACCTAGACTAATCGCATATGAACTTTGTGGGCATGTAAAATAAACATACAAATATGGGAATGTATTGCATATCTCGTTTCCGTTGAGATAAAGCAGCTTCCTCTTGTGTGTGCGTTATACAAGCTTGACTACTATAAACTATAAATTCAATAAATTATATTCGTATTTAATATTTTACTTCAATATAGTTTTGGAGAAAATTGGGTGTTTGACGTAATTGGATTTGTACTTCCATATACTGCAACCGTGACCTTATTTCTCTTTGAACCAAGATAGATTTTCACTTTGGAATGGACGGTTTACCGGTAGATGTATAAATGACTATTCAATAGTCAACTCACTGTGGTGTACATTCCTTTAAAACTTGTAAGATCATGGTAAGATTGGTTCCGTGCAGCGTGGTTGCTCTTAACGACTCATATCCTAAGTTATAGGCAAGACGTTACGTGCCTTCTTATCACGAATAAAACTTGTTTGCGTAACGTTTTTGAAAACGTCATTTGCGATCGTCAATTATATTGAAAAGGTGTGTTTTTTTTAATTCATCAATATTTTACACATAATCAGTTTGAGATGAATAAAGAAGATTGATTTCGGATCTTGATATTACGAATATCTCTTAGATACAATTGAAAAATAGTCCTAGACAAGGAATTGTGTTTATAAAAAACCGCTTCTTATTTAATATCAAGTTCTTATATAAGTTTGTATGGAAAAATATTATAATTATTAATAATGTTGTTTTGAATTCTAATTCAACATTTCATTAAGATATATCACGTAAAGAAATTGGTTTCACTAATTTATAACATTTTAAAAAGGCAATCAGAACTACGAGTGGTAATACACAAAAATATCATTATCATCAGCTCATTAAACGTCCCCACCGAGGGGCATGAGCCTACCCGTATAGGGTGATTAGGCCTTAGTCGTCCTCGCGGGCCCAGTGCGGATTGGACGACTTCACACACAACCTTCGAATCTCTTCGCAGGCGTGCATGACGGTTTCCTCACGATGTTTTCCTTAACCGTAAGAGCGTCGGATAACGTACATATATTTTCGAAAATTCGAAAAACACATTGGTACGTGTCGGGATTTGAACCCCAGCCCTCCCGGTAGGAAGGCAACAGTCCACACCATTGAGCCACCGACGCTCAATGGTGTGTACTCATACACAAAAATATTCAGATAAAATAAAATATTTACATGTGGTAATGCTCGAACGACGTACACACTTTTAGTTGCAGGAAATCAGCCAACGTTATTCAACAGTTTATTTTGTATCTGCTAAATCCAACCAAGTGATAGTTATTTGCGTCTAACAGTGGTGTTTTTGCTCGTCATTGTAAACAATGAAGTGGTTATTCTTAATTTTGAGCTTTCGAATTAGTTTAGGGGCGGAGTTTACAAAAAATAATTTTACTTTTACATACGAAAGTAAGTTTTGACATTGGTTTAGGCCAAGTTTATTTATCCTTTTTTTAATTGGGGATTATTGTATTGTATAATATTGATTGAAGGACTATATTGAAATGATTTCTGTACATAATATTTTTTAATATAATAGTTTTTTATTGCCACAGGGTTGTGGCCGGTAACACAGACGCAGATATATCATTATCATTAGCAGATACGAGAATATATGCGTAAACATTGATATATTTTGTTCTCACTGAGGTTCAACTTTTCGCATGTACTTGACTCTAGGGCTGGTGGCTACTCATCCTTGCGACGCTTACTCGTACCAAAACATTGTCCCTACTCCAGAACTCGGCTGCTCTAACAGTCATCGTGTTAATTAACTCATATAGTTATTAGCTGTTGTCATTACAGCCTTGAGTATGATTCACTAGGCTGACCCTTGTGAACTCAAATTCACTCATATGGCTAACAAGATTTCGTCGAGTACCTGACAGATCAAATGTCTCAATCTTAAAAAATAAGGCAGACTGTGACTCGCCGCCTGCTTAAAGAGCATCCACTATAGATGTAACAAAACACCAATGCGGCTGACTTATTACATTTATTATAACTAACTGCAATCTGCTTTCAGTGGCTAGCCGTTGCAAGGAACACCTATGCCAAAGCGGGTACAGTTACGACACGTACTACTCGATTCAGCACACTAAAGATGCTGACGGTGTCCTCAAAATGCACATTGCTATACAGGCAAGAAGTAATGGACACATCCTTCTATCGACCATGCCTTTTCCTGGCTTGCAAGATCCAGTTTATGAAATTGGTAAGCATTTTTAATTTACATGAGTTATTTTATAAAATATCAAGGAAGTTTAACATAATAAAAAGTGTAACGACTGAGTTTCTTGCCAGAATCTTCTCAGTAGATTCATCTGTCCGAACCGGTGGTAGATTCAAACAAGTTTTAACTGCATTTTAAATTTGACGATTTAAAAGTGTTTTGTAATAACTGAAGTGAATAAATACATTTTCGAATGTAACCAAAATAATATCGATTATCCTAAAAATTTCGAACACGATGACGGAAAGCCCCAAATCAATCTCGGACTCAAATGTCACTTTTCTATTGAAAGACAAATGAGCAAATGAGGAAAAAAAAGTTAATAATCATTGATAATAATGTTTAATTTCAGTCGTTGGAGGAGGCAGCAACAAATTTACGGAATTGCGACGAAACCTGAAGCGTAACGCGAAATCTTCGAGACCTACTCCTAATATACTTTCTGCCATTGAACTTCGTGGATTTTATATCACCATCCAAGAAAAATTGTCAGGTAAGCATTCTAAATATTACTTATGAAAGGTCACTGGTGCGAAGGGCCGGCATCATCATCAGCTCATTATACGTCCCCACCGAGGGGCACGAGTAATGGTGTTGTGCGGATTGGCCGACTTCACGCATAACCTTTGAACCTCATCGCAGGCGTGCGCAAATTTCATCCCGATGTTTTCCTTCACCGTAAGAGCGTTGAATAAACGTACATATTATTTCGAAAATCACACCAATGAGCTACCGACGCAATGAGAACCGGCATATCTGGCAGCGAATTGCAACAGGTTGCAGAGAGAAACATATTTTTTATTACTAGCACCCAAGAAAAACATTGTGTTTCTTTAATCCTACGAATCTGTTTACACGGATTGCTTTTTAAAGCACCTCAATAAAAAGTATAAATTATAAGTCTTTGAAATTGAATTATTACAAAAGTGTGTTAGATAAAACAAGAAAGAGCCATGCAAAATCTTATATACAAAGTAAACCTCATAGAGTACTTACCTATTTTCAACGGTATTTGCTTTACCAAAATGAAGTCCGCACTTATTTCAATAAATACTCGTACTTACAATATTTAATTTGACTGTTTGTATTGTATTTGATTTTCCAAAACTCAGGAAATATGATCATTATCTTATTTCAGGGGGCTTAATAGAATTTGGTCAAGAGGGTTCCGACGAAGCCATAATCAGCTACTATGATCTAGACTTGTTAAATATACAATACTTTAGCTTTGCAGCCTGGAATGGTGTTGAAGCTAAATTTCTTTACGACTGTCCATCGCCTGGAGATACTAGTAAGTTTCTTAATATATTTTCGTATCCATCCAAATGATGACCATTTAAATGCCAAAAGAATTTGATTGTACCAGATGTTGAAGTAGTAATAATTAATTAATGGTCTTTATTTTTGGGTTCCAATATTCTTCATCAAAAGAATATGCTCGAAATACTAGCCAATTACGGTAACTTCAGTTAAAGTTTAAAGAATACTGAAAGCATTCTTTATGTTTGTATAATATTCGTAATAGAGTTTTTATAAGATTATATTTATAACAGCATAAAATAGTCTTATAAAAAAAATTAACAAAAAATACTCCCTGAAAATGGTAAAACAAGCTCTTAATAGTGCAAACATTATATTTTTTTCTTCGCATTGCAGGCGTGAGACAAACAAATGACAAGAATATTTATTGTAAAAAAATTCAAAATAATAATATATTGAAGCCTTAAAGGTATTGAAGAGTTGTCAAACCGTCAGGGCTGCAGCAGAGAACATAGAAATCTACATACATATACATACGCTTGAAAACATAACCCTTATTCGACAGTCGGGAGAAAATAGAATAATAATAATTGACAATCCAAGATTATCTTTAAAAGATTTATTTGGATGAAGATATTATAAGTTTCAATTATTATTATTATTTATTTATTTGCTATACAATAATAATATAATGCTGAACTAAGTCAGGCAGGCGGGTTTGAGATAACTGTAGGTACGAGTACCTATAAAAAATAGGTTTACTGATCGTAACTACTCTGCTAAATGTTTGGTCCATAAGCCGCCTCTCATGGCACCCGCTAGAATAGCAGGAGTACTGACAATTGAATTCTTATCCATCGTCACCACACGGCTCAAATTTATGCATCTGATCTAATTTATCAAAGAGTTAATCTTATATGAATGGATGGCCTAGTCAAGGTGGCAGGTAGCATCGGCCCGCGTGGGAATCATTCGGAGAAGCCTTCGTTCAGCAGTAGGTAGGTAGACAAATTGATTGTATGTCATACTTTTTGTTTTGTTAATTGGTAAACAGTTGATCAATAAAAAAATATGATAAGAAAGGGATGTAGTGTATGCGTATATTCATTCATTCTTATTCATGCAGACAAAGACAGTCTCGGTCGCATCACATCAGTAATACGAGAGCCACTGTGACGGCGAGAGAGGTGTTGGTAGTCTGCCCATTAAGTGCGTGAACGAGCCTGAGAGTTACCCCACTATAGGACGGGTTTTACAATACCCTGTAATGATGAAACTCATATATTTTGTATGTTTAAAACACATTTACCAGGAGCGAACGCGGTCCCTGAAAATTCTAAGACAATAGAAAGAAACCTATCAAACTCTGAGCAACTGAAGAAAGAGCTTCTACAGGATAGACAGCCAAACATTCCCCCAGGAGTTCCAGTACACGTATATTTGGAATCCAAGGTCACAAGTGTCAGCTTCAACGCTTTCGAAGCCAAATTAACTACAAGAATGTCTTTGTTATCTGTAAGTATTTGCTGTTGATAACAAAATTACCAAGAACTATAGTCTTCTGTTATTTAAAAACCTTCCTTTTCTACAAAACGTATTCGACGGTCCATGTGGTAATGTAATGTAAAGGTCGAGTCGTCTGCTACTACACTAAGGGTTCCGGATTCGATCCCCGGGCAGNGACGGGTTTTACAATACACTGTAATGATGAAACTCATATATTAAACACATTTACCAGGAGCGAACGCGGTCCCTGAAAATTCTAAGACAATAGAAAGAAACCTATCAAACTCTGAGCAACTGAAGAAAGAGCTTCTACAGGATAGACAGCCAAACATTCCCCCCAGGAGTTCCAGTACATGTATATTTGGAATCCAAGGTCACAAGTGTCAGCTTCAACGCTTTCGAAGCCAAATTAACTACAAGAATGTCTTTGTTATCTGTAAGTATTTGCTGTTGATAACAAAATTACCAAGAACTATAGTCTTCTGTTCATTCTTTAAAAACCTTCCTTTTCTACAAAACGTATTTGACGGTCCATGTGGTAATGTAATGTAAAGGTCGAGTCCTCAGCTACTACACTAAGTGTTCCGGGTTCGATCCCCGGGCAGTACAAATATTTGTGTGCATGTACATGTCTGTTTCAATGGATCTGGGTGATAATTCCGATCCACGAGAAGCAACTTACATTTTTACATTGCAGGCCTGGACCGATGAGAGCCTCGCTTGGAATCCTGACAAATACCAGGGCTTAAGCAATGTAACATATCGCCAAGGACAAATCTGGATGCCAGTATTCCACGTCTACAAGTAAGCAGTGAATGTTTAAATTGTCTTTTGATATAAACCTTCAGATCTGCAAGATAAAATTTCAGTGGTCACGTCATTGAACCGACGGTCTTTGGACGAATACTGTACTGAAAAGAGCATTTTGGCAAACGTAGCGTCGAATTTATAAAAGGTTCTAGTGGAGGCTGGATAAGGAAAGCGGAGATCCGGGACATTGACTAGTGATTTTTTTTATTATTTTGTCCTCTTTTGATATTTCTATGGCTAAATTCATGAAGCAACCAAATGCAAAGAAAACTACAGAAAAAGTGATTCCACTAGAAAAGTGTAAAAATATTGGTATATTATAATATACGGGTCTATATTTTTTACATTCTAAATCGGTGTGTTAATATAAATGCTTTTCAGTGCAGATAACCTGAATTCATTAAAGACAATTGGTTACGAGCCCATACTGATGACATCAAGCGGCGCCGCCAGATTCCATTTCAAAGCAACCGTTCAAACATGGTGCTTCACTGAAAGTGAAATTTACAACAGGTATGCAACAAATTTTACAGCCACTTTATCGTCTCGTGACTAAAAATATGAGTATGATTGAAACGATTTTTGCGAGGATCCAATGATCCTACTCGAAAGTAACGGCTTTTTTTTTTCGGAATAACTTATCATTGTTGACCGCAGGTAGCCTTCACAGCTTCACAGGACAATTGGCGAGCGCCGATGGCTCTCAGCCCAAAAAAAATATGCAATGATCCTAAGGGTGTACCTGAGTGGGACGCAAACCTTGGCTTAGGGCGATGCGGGGGGCTAGGTAACCAAGTACATCTTTGAGGGGGAAGACGTGTCGATAACGCGAATAAGGACTGGTAGAACTTATAGGGAGTGGCGACGAAGATCCCCGTCGGCGGAAGTCAGTGTGATTGTTTAACGTTTTACGAAAATAGGTAAAAAGTTCTTAACCATATATCGCTCATATACACTAATTGCACGTGCAATAAAATTTTAGCTGCGCGATGTAGCTGTACATACTCGTAGTGACATCTATCGGCATGGTTATGAACTAATAAAACTTCACTGTCATTGAACATTCTTAGTTCCTACGTTCATATTATTTTGTTCTTTCTGATCCCTATTTGCTATCGAATATCTCTTGTGAATGCTTTATAATAAAAGTTCAAGAGTCCATCATTTGAATTCCAGGTGGCCTCGTGATGAGTACAGCTGTTCTATAGTCATACAACCATGGGAAGCTCATGAGCAAATTACGCTCGCAAGTCTGAAAGACAAGGAAAATCTTTTAGAAAGTGTAAGTAAATTATTATATTATATTCCTAAATGATAATGAGGCTAATTTTAATATTTTTACATAAAATATTAATTACATAATAAATTCACAAATTAACTGTCGGAGTGTATAAACAATGCATGTTATAATTATAGCATATTTTAAGTTTGAGACACTTTGGAATGTCTTAACATTTCGTGCGCCTTTGGTCTTAATAATGACTAAATAGTTCTATTTAATAAGACCGGTAATTATTTTAAAACTAAAATAATAGAACATTATATTTTTAATAATAATAATAATTTTTATTTAATAATATTTTTTACATTGTTGTTTAAATAATGATCTCTGAGACTTGTGTTAGTTTACACTGCGCTACAGGCCTCAGCCTTCCAAACTATTGAAAAAATATTTTATAGATTGTGTTGTGTATGTAGATATGTATGTGTGCGTAAATGTGTAATGTATTAGCCATATATATGTTTAAGAAAGCCTAATGAATAGGCCTTCAATTGCAACATAGTCATGATTATATCTTATTGTTTCACCAGCTAATATCTTGGCTTCGACAATACCAGTACCAAATATTTTTCAGTTGACGGACGACGACGTGGTGGAAAACGAATGGCTAGTGAAGGAGATGAGCCAGTTCACCGTATCAGCTGACAGTTGGAACCGAATGTATCCGACTCAGCTGAACGATACGAATCTGAGCGACCGCATGGTCATCACGGTCACTCTGCAGAGACGACCGGCTAACTACAACTTCGCTTTCTACACACCTTTGTTGGGTATGAAATTCTTTCATACTATTTTTCTATTTCACGTTGTGAGGAAACCTACGCACGCCTGCGAAGAGAGACTAAGGCCTCTGTAGTCTATACATCCTATACGTAGGCCCCTCGGTGGGGATGTATAATGAGCTGATGATGATGTTTTTTTTTATTTTTTTTCGAGCTCGCAAAGCCTCTGATGTCAGTGCAAAGAAGAGAGCCTTCAACGCTGCTGCCAAGTCCCCTAAAAAGGCTACTTAAGAAGGCTCGATTTGACCGCATTAGCCGTATTGGAACCAAACTTGCTTCTCATCCATCAGGTAGCAAAGCTTTTTGGTCCTTGGCAAAAGTGGTCGAATCGAATTTTTGTCGCCCTTCTCTGCCGCCACTGCTGAAGTCCGATGGATCTCTGGCTCATTCTGCTGAAGAGAAAGCTGATTTACTAGCTTCTCTATTTGCAAGCTATTCGCGTCTTGATGCTGGAAATAAAACACCTCCAGTAATACAACCATGCGGGTTTGTGCTACCAGAAATTCGCATACATCAGAAGGAAGTTCTTCTCACGCTTCGTACACTTGACGTGAATAAAGCCAGTGGTCCTGATGGGATCCCTGCAGTGGTTTTGCGAAATTGTGCGCCTGAGTTATCTCCTGTTTTGACACGCCTGTATCGCCTATCTCTTAAAACAGGACAGGTCCCGAAGTCTTGGAAGATTGCTAACGTACAACCTGTACCCAAGAAGGGCAATCGAGCCGACCCTGCCAATTATCGACCAATTGCTATCACCTCTTTACTTTGTAAAAGTATGGAACGTGTGATAAACAAGAAGCTCCTGGCATACCTAGAGGATAACAGTCTGCTGAGTGATCGTCAGTATGGTTTTCGCCGTGATCGGTCCACTGGTGATCTTCTCGCGTATGTCACTCACCTATGGGGCGAAACCATTGAGAAACACGGTGAAGCTCTCGCTGTTTCTCTTGACATCTCGAAAGCATTTGATAGGGTGTGGCATGACAGTCTCAAAAGCAAACTTCCATCATATGGTATACCTGCGACACTGTGTGACTGGATATCCGACTTCCTGAGTGAACGTTTTATAAGAGTGGTCATCGACGGCTGCTCTTCTGACTTATTGGCTTTAAATGCCGGTGTTCCTCAGGGGTCTGTTCTGTCTGCAACACTCTTCCTTCTGCACATCAACGATCTGTTGTGCCCAGGTATCTTTGGATACGCAGACGATAGCACTATTACAGAGAGATACACATCCAGTTCCCGCGCCAGTGTCGCTGAGACCGAGTCCCTTAGAGAAGCTATGGTGGAGAGGTTGAATTTAAAGTTAAAAGCTGTGTCCGACTGGGGTGAAGCTAACCTTGTCGAATTCAATGCCAGCAAAACCCAGGCGTGTCTGTTTTCCGCAAAACGGAGTCCTTTTAACTTGACTCCCTCCTTCCTAAATATACCGATACCGATAAAGAACCACCTTGAGCTCCTAGGTATGGATTTCTCTTCCAACCTCAACTTCGGAAGTTCTATTGAGTCTAAAGCCAAAATCGCTGCCAAAAAACTTGGCATCCTCTCTAAGGTTCGGCGATACTTCACACCGGAACAGTTGCTCCACTTGTATCAAGCACAAGTTCGGTCGTGTATGGAGTATTGCTGCCACCTTTGGGATGGCTCTGCCAAATATCAGCTAAACGCTTTGGACTCGGTGGACCGAAGAGCCAGGAAACTCATAGGCGACAATACGCTCGTTGGAACCAAACTCCAGAGTTTGGAGCATCGGCGTAAAGTCGCCTGTCTGTCGGTTTTTTATAAGGTGTATTTTGGTGAGTGCGCGCAGGCACTTCACAGCTTGATACCACCCTCCACATTTTACCACAGGACCACAAGACGCCGGGAGTGCTTTCATCCCCATGTGGTTGACTTTCCGGCAATTCGCACAAAGCGGTTCTCTGCGTCTTTTTTGGTTCGCACAGTTCGGGAGTGGAACGATCTTCCTGCTTCTGTGTTTCCAGAGGCTTATAACCTCGGTGTATTCAAGGCCAGAGTGAATAGGCATTTTCTGGGTAAACGTGTACCATCATAGGCCTCGTCATCGCTTACCATCAGGCGAGACTGTGGTCAAACGTAAACCCATTGATAATAAAAAAAAAAAAAAAAATTTATTACCAGGTCAAGTAGGGTTCACCTGAAGTTATACTTGTACCTATGGATAATCGGTACTCTAAAAAATAAACGTGTTGGAAATCTTTAAAAGGGGAAAGGGGAAAAATGAGTATGCGCCATACTCAGTAGGCTGCTTTTAGTATCTTGATCAATCGAATGTACCAAATTAGTCAAATGAACACCCTACAACCTTCCGATGCAGAGCATTTGCCTTTTCACTCAGTATTGCTATGGGATAACGCATTACGCGGCACCCCATGTAGATTAATTTGAATTGGCAGTGGGCTGGTCACGTTTGTCGCAGAACCGATGGCCGTTGGAGCAGACGAGTTCTGGAATGGAGACCGCGTCTCGGCAAGCGTAGCTTCGGACGCCCTTTGGCCTGATGGACCGACGACTTGCGAAAGGTCGCTGGTGCAGGCTGGATGAGAAAAGCGGAGGACCGGGATATCTGGCGCAAAATGGGGGAGACCTATGTCCAGTAGTGGACTGCGGTAGGTTGAATAGAATGTAGATTGATGGGTACTCATGACTATCATTGAAGAAAAATATTCTCCCTCCATAATATTTACGTCTTTTGTCATACCTGTGAGTCAAATTGGTTGATTTATCTGCAAAAAATACGAATATTTTTGCTAGAAAACTATGTGCAGCTTTTATTAGAAAAAAAAACACTTTCACGATCGTTTTGTTTCAGTACTGGTGACATTTGTGCTGTTATCTTTCTGGAGTAAGCCGCTAGAGATGACAAGAGTCTGGTTCTACGCTGGATGCACTATATTTATATGTATGGGAATGTGTTTTATGGACAACCTCGTTCCGTGCCATACTGTGCCTACAATATGTAAGACTTTTTCATCTGTACCTTTTACTTACCAAACTTTCTTTATATATTCCTTCCTCTCCTTTGACGACCCATTTGGTGTCGCGGTTGAGAGGTCGATTGCAACACCAAGGGTTCCGGGTTCGATCCCCGGGCAGTACAAACATTTGTGTGCATGAACATGTCTGTTTGTAATAGTCTGGGTGTTTTATATGTATACATTCGTATGTATGTATTTACAAAAAAAATGTATATAAGTATATTTATCCGTTGTTTAGTACCCATAATACAGGCTTCACGCTTAACTTGGGGCTGGATGGAGCTGTGTGAATGTCAGTGGATATTTATTTTTATATTGATTTAAGTGTTCATAAATTTTATTTGTGGTTATAATTATGCATTTACCTCTGTGCTGATATTATTATTTATTATTGCCAGAATATGTAATTTGTGATCAGTTAATGTTTTTATTTTTTCCTTTTTGTTACTATAATACATAAATACAAACATAGCACAACGAAACACCCAGACCAATACAAACAGGTATGTTCATGCACTCAAATGTTTGTACTGCCCAGAGATCGAATCTGGAACCCTGGGTGTAGTAGCCGACGTCTCAACTATGACACCACATGAGTGGTCACATTTATTATTACACATATATTTTTTATAAATTGGTACTTTTTTGTTCGTGTACTTTATTAAAAACTCATGCTGTATTAATAGCATTTAAAAAATTGTAAGCAGTAATAAATGTTTACAATTTTTGTTCTTAAAAAATTTAGACGTTACAATGACAAAGTTCCACAATTTGTAAGATATCATACTAACTACAACGAGGACCGAGTTTAAATGCATCTATTTCATACTTACAGTGATCCTATACTTGACGGTGTTGGGAGGCGTACTGGTTGCTTTAATGTTGCAAGTTATGATGATGACTTCCACCGCTGAGAAGTTGTGCAAAACTACTCCAGTGCATAACCTACTCTGTGCGCAATGGTTTAGAGGTCTTTTTTGTCTGCCAATGAAAAAGGTAAGGCTGTTAATTAGTTGAGTCCGTTATTCCGGCGCGTAGATACAAAATTCAAATATTTTCTTGTAACTGTAAATAAGAATAACAAACTCTTACCTTAGATAAACAATTAACTAACTAGATGCAATGATATTCTGTATATATAAAGGTAGATACGCTATCCGTGCCTCAAAAACGAACCGCCTAAGAGAGTACAGTTTGTACTCTTTTGTTTAGGTAAATGTGTTCGAAATTCAAATTTGTGTATGTGTACTGTCACTGCATTCGGAACACCTTTTTCGGTTGTTTTGTGAGCATATCACGAATCCATACTTTTCTACATCATTGACTAAATGCACAATCTCACTCAAAAGTGTCAGCGGCAAAAGTTTGCCCATCCCGTCAGTTGGGCCGAATTTTCATTATATTCGATACAAACTGGCGACCTTAAAAAAGGGCTTATTCTTATTTTAAATGACTGAAACGCATTTATAAGCCCTTTGGTAATGCAAATGGATATGGGCGCGGAATCAGATGATTTGCCTACGCATATGTTCTTTATTACTTAACCCTTTGACCGCCAATGACGTCTTAAGGCGTGAAACACAATTGATTTTCTATTGTATCTGGATTCCTGGCGTTCCATTTAAAGAATTAAATAAAAAAATGAATGGTAAAAAAGTGCTGAAACCCATAGAAGTATTTAGTTTTACAAAAAGGTTACTAAACATAGCGTAAATTTGTTAATTCCGATTTCCATTCACAGGACTCCTACAATAGGGTGAACGAAGCGTTCATGACCCAAGATGATGATGATCCAACAGCTGTGTTCACGGCAAACGGAAATATCGAGGAGATGCAATCTGATACGGAGAAGTACAGTGAAAGAGAAGCTGGCCGGAGTGCTTGATAAAACGATGTTTTTTGTTTACTCTGTAGTCTTTGCAGCTATGATGGCTGCTCATTATTAAGTTTTATTTTAATAAAAATAAATAACTAATTATTCACTAACATTTACATGGCGCCATCTAGTACTAAGTTAGGTGTGACGCTTGTAGTATGTATGTAGTAAAAAAGTTTATAAGTTTCTTTATCCATTGTTTAAAACATACTTACATATCTTACATAGAAACACCTAGACCAATACAGACATGTTTGTAGGTACTGCCTGGGAATCGAACCCAGGTGTAGTGGCCGACAACATCTCAACCATTTTACCAAATGGGTCGTCACCTTTCTTTAACAATGTACTGATCAGACTAAAATAATAATTATAATGAATGGTGATTAGATTTGACTTGACTTGTTTATTTATAAAAAAGTAACAGGAGACCATACATGGTACTTTTTCATCAATTTGAAAAATGAAAATTAGTTATTTTTGTAAATAGCACTTGTATGGTACATTTTAATACGAACAAAATATTATTCAAAAATTTTGTAATACAATCACGGATGCTACCCACCATCCATAAAACATCTTTTCCCTCAATTTGTTTTACGAGTAAATTGATAGATGAGAAAGGTACGTAATTATGACAGATTATGACGTATGTATCAAACAATCCACGTCCGTAGAAGGGAATAAGGATAGGTGAGCGAGATGGTATATGTTTTCTAGTAAAATGAACATGGTGGAGTTTCTTAAAACATAAGTATTCATCATCATCATCAGCTCACGGCAAGAGCCTACCTGTAAAGGGTGGTACCTATAGGCCTTAGTCGTTCACGCAGGGCCAGGTATATATATATATACCATTTTGAAAATTCGAAAATTGATACGTGGCGGGATTTGAAGCTGCACCTTCCAGATCGGAAGGCAACAGTGCACACCAATGAGCCACCAATGCTCTAAGTATTAATAATAATATTGATTTATTTAGGAAGCTAACTCATGTTTGTTAATACTAAAGTTAAGACTAGAAACAGCATCGACAAAAAATAAGAAAATTAATAATCTTTAGATCCCAATCCACAATAAGTATCATCGTCATCACAGCCTATACTAGGCTACTATAGGGACCGACTATAGGCCTTACCACGCAGCATAACCACGGGGTAATTGGATCGCAACCAACCACGCGGGCCCTAATGCGGATTTGAGGGTAATAAGTATTACTTAACAATAATAATAATGTATCGTAAAAAGGGCGCAGTGCCATTTGTACCATTGGACTTTTAATAGCATTTCTAATCTTCGCAAAAGTCACGTCACGTCTTCAAAAGCCTTCAAATCAGTTTCGAAAGCTTTAATTGCGAATACGCGAATGACTTTGAATTCGACGTAGGACGTTGGATACAATTTGATAAAAGATTTTGGAATTTCCCCGAAACGTTTTAATCTGAAGATATTACTTACAATTTATTCTTAAGTTTTGACATGATCCTGGTATCCTACATTTGGTCTTGCTGATATTTGAAAATACGTATAATTTGATACTATTTCTCCTTCGAGGTTCATAAGAGATACAACATGTTTTTTGTAAAGTATACAATAAGGTCAGGACGCTCCCCTGATAGTAAAGGATACGCCTGACCATGACAGGGTGGCATTGACTGAGACTTGAAACCAACAACTAGACAGCACAGCATAGCTGCATTGCGCCACCAAAATAAACAAGTTGAAATGGCAGTGGGCAGGGCACATAGAACGTAGAACCGATGGCTGTAGGTAGAAAGGTTATCGAGTGACGTCCGCATAACGAAAAAGGAAGCTTAGGCCGACCCCCAATCAAATGGACTGATGAAATCATTAGGGAAGGCCTTCGTTCAGCAGTCGACATTTTTGGCTGTAATGATACTGATGATGAATACACTGATATATCAGGTGCGCCGTCTGCTCGTTTTGCTCTCAATACATAAAAAAGTATTTTTTTGCCTCAGTCAACTGTTTATGGACCACTACAGAAAGAAGCAATTCAGTGACCTCACGACTGCAAAATATAATCTGTATGCGACTTTAGCTCAGCTTTTTCTTACTATCTTCTATTTATGTCTGTGGTAGTTACATATATACAGAGAAATATTTTCTTTTCTGTTAATATTTTTTAATATAATGTTAAGAACCTCATAATCTCCTAAATGACACTAAAAAGCAACGAGTGACTAAGTGTATTACTGATATCCATTTTGTAAATTGAAATAATTTATCTATACAACCATTTTTAGAAATAAAGTTCATTCGCTTTTCATATTACAATGGAACCGGTGTCTTTTTTCTTAAAGGTTAATGTTCGAAATCCGACTTTCAGAGCTCAATAAATTCAAATATTCATTAAAACCTATTCAATTTCTTGTAATAGCAAAAAAAGACAAAAGGCATCATAGAATGTGTCCATACTTTAAGACACGTGTGACATTAACATGGTTCTAAAAATATTTTTAAGGAACCGTGTGTTTGGTCATCTCTGTAAGTATCTTCATACTGAGATTAAATCTATAAATTAATTAGTTTTCCATTTTTCTTGCCCACTATTATTCGTCTTATTTTTCGTCTTCTTTATCCTAAGGTTGCCTGGAAGAGATCGCTTGTCTCTGGTACACAGGCCTTACCGCACAACATACCTTGTTTGCAAAACAATGCTCACTGTTTGTGTATCTGCACTCATGTGTTTTGTGTGAACCACTTTGTTAATAAAATGTTCCTACTATTATGTAACGAATTTCTCAGTATTATGTCATCATTTCATCTTTTGTGTAGAATCACTGTCTTAAGTAGTTGTTGCCACTCTTTATTCACTATGTATTTATTAATCTGTGGTAATTGATGCTGGTGTAGAAATAGCACTTTTGTCATGTTATTTGTAAGCAAATATTGTTCTACATTGTTTTTTTACCCAAATAAAAAAAAAAAACATAGCTATGGGCAGTAAACCAATGCGGATTGGTAGATGTTAACGACAACCATCCAAAGGCTGTTAGTAGGGACCGACGGCTTAACGTGTCTTCCGACGCACGGAATTATCTTTCTTTTACAAACTTTATTCAGCCAACTATGTACTAAGCTAGAAGAAAAAACGCACAGTGACGTTTCCCCGCGGGATTCTAACGCGAGCAAGAGCCTAGCCGTAAAGGGTGTACAGGCCTTAAATGTCCTTACCGGATCAGTTCGATGGTGTGAAAAGTATAGATTCGTATGCTCACAAAAGAATCGAAAAGTGTTCCGAATGCAACGACAGCACACATACACATATTTCAAATAAGCGTACATTTACCTAAACAAAGAGCCTACAACTGTATTCTCTTTGGCAGTTCATTTTTGAGGCAAGGGTGGCCTTTATATCAAGGGATTCTGGCTCAGTTACGATAAGAAACTTCAAGCACAGCCTTCGAATCTAATCGCAGGCGTGCGCAGGTTTCCTCCCGATATTTTCCTTCTCGTAAGAGCGTCGACTAACGTAAGTATATATAATTTCACAAATTCGAAAAGACATTGGTACGTGGCGAGATTTGAATCTGCACCCTCTAGATCGGAAGGCAACAGTCTACACCAATGAGCCACCGACGCTCTCTATTAGAGCAATAAAATTTAGTAATCAAATATTTTAAAAACTAAATAAGTTTTGTTATCGACTGTTCAGTTGTTAGATCAAGCATTCTTTTGGAATATGTTTTGTTACAACTTTTTTTTTACTATGTTTAATAAGTTTTTGTTAAAATACTACCAGTACTTCTTAGACGCGTAATTTTCTATAATCGACAATTAACAGAAGTACGGTCGTAATGAGCACTCGTTCGTAGTGTTTAGATGTTTGTACTCTTATGCAAATGTGTGTGTTTTGTACTTGAAAACAAATAAAGCACACTATTCAGGGAGCGTTTATTAGTCATAAACTAGCTTTTGCCCATGAATTTGCTCGCGTAAATTCGGGGGCAATTGCCCGTTTCCTGGTTACGATAACAGAATATGATTTTACGCTGCTTTAGTTTATAAAATATTATACGTCATTCCCATCGATTTTTCACCCTCTCTTTAAGGCTCTGGGAGCCGGTTTCCGAAAACAAATGGTACAAGATTTGTGACAAATATTCTACATACAATTTTTTAGCTTTTTACCTTATAAACTTCCAACCCCCATTTTAGGGAAATTTCAGACAAAAAATAGCCTCTGTCACTTTTCATTCGTTCAACTATATCTACTTGAAAAATCACGACAATTTGTACTTCCTTTTTGCCGTAAAGTACGGACAAACTGACACACATTCACATTTATAATATTAGTATAGATTACAATGCGCGATGTTCAATTGGAAGAAGAATTGGAGAACGCGTCTTGGCAATCGTAGCGTTAGGACGGCCCTCCGGCCGATGGACGACAACTTGCGAAAGGTCGCTGGTGGAAGCTGGTTGAGAAAACAGGAGGACCGGGATGTCTGGCGCAAAATGGGGGAGACCTATGTCCAGCAATGGACTACGATAGGTTGAAGAGAGAATACGGACCTAGAGATATATTTAAGAATTCATTCAACTCTAGTACAAGAACTTCCACTGCCCTACTTACTAAAAAATGGCTTATAAATGACAATGCAAACTGTATGAATCCCCTGAAAATGGTGCATTGTACTATCCCCTATGTGTCGAAACAAAGTGTTGCAACTGCAGCGCATCTCAAGTCTACCCACGAATAGGCGCCTTTGCAGGAGCTTACGATTTCTTAAGAAACGTCACACGCTTCCACTCAACGTAATGAATTAATAATTGTTTTTCAAGACGGCGACGCCTTCGTTAATTTGTTCTCATGTTTGTCGTGTAAACTCTTGCCTTTTGTTATAGTAATGATTTGGTTCGTATAAAGTTGGGGTTAAGCTGTACAAGTTTAAGGAGTATATGAGTTGACATTTTAATCATTTGCGTTGAAAGATGTTATGAATGTTTTGTGATAACAGAAACATTTTGCATCTAATAATTAGTGGGGTGTGATGTTATTCTCGAGATGTTGGGTATTACACCAAGCATGGCAAGTTCAATTTCCGTTCAGTACAAACATTTCGCTTTCGCAAACGCCTTACCAAGCGTAGTAAATGTAGTAATGCACGCTTGTTACAACAATAATTGATATCATGAAACAAAAAATGATTATTTTTACATTGTAAGATAGCATAAACCACCTCAGAAACTTTGAAAAGGAACTTAATTCTTAAACTTGCCTGTTAACTTCACCATAGCAAAAACGTAGGTATTATTATTATTAATTGGGTTTTAAGGGGTAATCAGGGTTATACAGTACTGTAGTCACTTCGACCTAGGAGATCTTTTGTAACTTGCTCCTCTCTTAGAGTTAGTCTAAAAGTCGGGCACTTTTTAGGAAGTTTAGGACCCTGCCCATCTCTATAGATTTGATGTCACTTGGGCATAGATAATAATTACCCAAGTGGATGTTTCGCTTCCATTGTAGAGGACCACAATTGCAGAGTAGGTGCATTGGTGTCTCTCTCTGTTCCGCACAGAATCTGCAAGTTTCCAAGTCACTTAGCTTAATTTTGTGAAGGTGACTTTTCAGCTTGCAGTGTCCAGTCAGTGCCCTTACTAGGACCCTACCTTGGGGTTTACTGAGCTGTAGCAGTTCAGAGGTTTGCTTCTTCGAATAGGCTTTGATTAGCGCTTTTGAGTGAGCTGCCTCTGGTGACTCTAGCCAGTAGTTAACAGAGTACTCGAGGAGCTTCCGTTCTAGTTCTTTTTTCCTCAGGCTTTCGGGGATGCCACAGACAGCTTCTACTGTCTTTTGGGTGGCGTTGGCCCCAGCCTTTGCGAGTTCATCAGCATTTTCTGTTCTATATTCATTGTTCCATGAATATAAAACATGAATTTGATTTTATCAAGAAAATTACGCGTTTTCCCGAAGTGGTCGTAAAGGGGGCCTTGTTTGGAATTTCTTTCATTTGCAATGCAACGTATAGAATGATTGTACCATTAATGCTTATTTATACTTTGAAATTGTGTTTTCTTTACCGGCTATAGAACTAAGAATGATTGGAAAGCTAAATAAACTTAAAACTACAAATAAACCACAGTTTAAGAAATAATTTTAGATCAAATAATAGCAAAGCGGAGGACCTGGATGTTAGCAGTGGACTGCGAACATCCAGCATTTACGATATATAAATATAATTCTAGAACTTTTAAGTAAGAGAGACAAAATTGCCCTTTCAATGTGTTTGCCCAGTTCTTACAACAGCAGTGTGAAATTCTCAGTAACACTCACACTAACAGTCACACTGCGCCATCGAGACCCAAGTTAAGCGGGGAGCCTGTATTATGGGTACTAAACAACGAATAAACATACTATTTTTTTGTTGTAAATACATACATATACATAGAAAACACCCAGACCATTACAAACAGACCTGTTCATGCACACAAATGTTTGTACTGCCCGGGATCGAACCCGGAACCCTTGGTGTTGCAGCTGACGTCTCAACCGTAACACCAAATGGGTCGTCATACTTAACTGGTTTCCTTTTACCTTTCAATAGAATTTTATACTAAAAGTCATCTCAATTATTATCAAATTATCCATCCATCCATTTTATTAAATTAGACTTACAAAAAGAATTTATGAACTTAAAAAAATATACAATAAAAAAACAATTAAAATACTACACTAAAAATATGAATTTTGATGCTTGAAAAAAAGCGCTGCAATGGTTTGGCCTGTTGAGAAAGAAACACCAAGAAAACTCGACAGTACAGCCTTTTTGTACTGAATTCTAGACAGAATAGGAAATCTAATGTTTGTGTTAGATATATCCCTCAGCAGAGATGAAAGGGTTACACTGAATCAGACATGTGCAGACGGATCAGAAACCACCTGCCAATGCTCATCAGACCTACACAACGACCACTAGCGTAGGCTGTAGTGTCGTTGGGCCTATAATTATGCTGTGCGAGAAAGCCTATAACAATAATAACAAAATTCTTTATTTCAGACAACGTGGGTTAGTACAGTTAAAACAAAAACTTTAGAGAAGGGTTAGTAAAAATATAATGGAGAAAAAATCGATACTATACATTGGTATATGCACGACAGCCATTTTATTTTGCTATGTCTACTAATACAGCAGTGAAGAAAAGCAGAACTAAATTTGAATCACTTGACTGACTTATGCTCAGTCATTTCAATACGCCAAGTTGTTAAACGTTGAGTGATTTCAATTCAAACAACTGTCGGCCTAGGCGTACAGTTTTATGCCGGCGTTTAACGAACGGCCTAGGAATCCAACTGGATGGCAAATTTAACGAAATGAAGTTTTGCCTCGGACGACAAAACTGTGGAATCAGCTACCATCTGACTTATTCCCTGAGCGATACAACCTGGCATCCTTCAAGAAGGGAGCGTATTCCCACTTAAAAGGCCGGCAACGCAGTTCTTTGCCCTCTGGTATTGCAAGTGTATATGGGCGATGGCGTCATTTACCATCAGATGAGCCGTCTGCTCGTTTGCCCGCTATAACAAAAAAAGATGACTGGGATATATGTATTTTAGGCTAATAATAGAGATGATGACGAATCATCGTGTTTTTCTGTAATTAAACTCTTAAATACCGAGTTGAATTCCAAACGCTTAATTAAAACACGTGTAATAAAGCTATCCTTTGTGACTATAATTGGTATGATATTGTAATATTACACGAACAATACAGATGCAACATGTGTATTTTTCAATGCCGTACTTTTCCATTCTTATACATTTTGTGGAACATTTTGTCTATTCAATAGTTTGTTAGCACAATTGTTCCTCAGTAAACATCATGGTACGTCTAATTAATAGCCATTATATTTTTCTTTTAGGAAGGAACTAAAATGCTTTATTATGTTTTTGAAAACCCTAGATTCATTGGCCATATTGTGAACCAGTCCTTAAGGAAGCAAGCGTAGAGCCGAAGCCAACTACGTTCACCAGATGCCATTTTCGATTTTTTTTAAAATAAATATCCAAATTCACACAGCGCCATCTAGCCCCAAGTTAAGCGTGAAGCCTGTATTATGGGTACTAAACAACGGATAAACATACTATTTTTTTTTGTTGTAAATACATACATATACATAGAAAACACCCAGACAATTACAAACAGACATGTTTATGCACAAAAATGTTTGTACTTCCCGGGGATCGAACCCTTGGTGTAGTAGCCGATGTCTTAACCGCTACACCAAATAGCTCGTCGATTATAATTAAGTAGATAGTATTTATTTAATTTATGTAACCAATAAATAATCAGCATTCAATAAATATTAATCTAAGAGGTTAGTGTTATAGTATAGGTGAGTGATATAAGAAACGTACTCTACACTTGCCAAGATGCGATCGCCACGCCAAAAATTATCTGCTCCAACTGCCATCGGTTATACGACAATAATAATAAACATTAATTAAAAATCAATAACCGTAAAGTGCTTGTAAAAACGAAATACGTATGTATACGCATACAAACAGAAATTAATTTGTTAACAAGCATTCCGCGCAAACCGATTTCGTAAATCCGAACTACGGAACCTTGCTGTTCAACGGAAAATTGAATTTTTAAGCCCATACGCAGGCTTTTATGTCCCGCGCTTTCCTAGTTTTATTTGTAAACGTTGCAGTAATAATTTAGCGAAGCCGGACGTTTGGGGAAAGACTAAAATGTCCGGCGGCCACTCCGCGCCTGCGGTTTTTTCATACGACGCCATGTTGTGTACATGCGTAGGTTATGCACGAAATGGAGTAGCTTTTTACCGCGAATTCGTGTCTAGTTTTACGTACAGTCTAAATGGACACAACCAGTAAATGCATCAGCATTACCTATTGCTTATATATAACTTAAAAGTATATAATTATTTATGATATTTTACTTATTTATAACTTAGCTATATAAGAATTTCCATGATACCAATGTTGGTATACAATTAAGTGTAGTTTATTTAATTACACTTAGTTATTTTACGTACACAACCATATTCACGTTCGTGTTCACTTTCAATATTTTATAACGACCCGCCCCAACTTCGCAAGGATGCAATAATGTTATTGTGGGATATCCATAAGCGATAGACATTGTACCATCGCGGTGTTTTCAAAAGCCTTTTTAATGAGCACAATACTTAGTACATTATTTTGTTAATCTCTCTCTCTCTCCGGCCCGATGGACCGACGACTTGCGAAAGGTCGCTGGTGGAGGCTGGATGAGAAAAGCGGAGTACCCGGATATCTGGCGCAAAATGGGGGAGACCTATGTCCAGCAGTGGACTGCGATAGGTTGAATAGATAGATAGGGTTCAACATGCGTTTTGCAATGTAAGCGGTAAATGTGTAATCATTTAGAACATAACATTAGAAACCTCAAAAATAACAGTGTTACTCCACTATTTCATGGATGTTTTTGTACATATCAACTTTATAAACGGTTTTGACTTGACTAGCAGAATAGAGTACACTATGAAAACCTTAAAACTAAAAACTTGAAAGTAAGTCCCTACTAAAACTAAAATTATTATAGTAGGCAGTTCTAGAATGATTTCAAAATTGGACTGGGAAAGCTTACCACGAGTAGTGTTTGATGGAACTAGCTTATCTTTTAGCGACACTGTGAGGGACTTAGGAATTATTCTTGATAGGAACTTATCATGGAATGCGCAGATGATCGAAGTCAGTCGGAAGCTATTTGCATCTGCGGGGTCGTTAAAAAGACTGCGCAACTTTCTTCCCGTCGCCACCAAGATTGCGTTAGCACAATCTCTCTTGTTTCCTATCCTTGATTATGCTGATACTTGTTACCTGGATCTTAATGAGTAGCAACTAGATAAGCTCGAGCGACTTCAAAATTTCTGCATCAGGTTTGTATTTGGCCTGAGAAAATACGATCATGTTTCTGAATTCCGCAAGAAACTGAAATGGTTGTCAATTCGCTATCGCCGGAATACTCATATACTATGTATGCTTTATAATGTACTATTTCGGCCAACCGCTCCTGCTTACCTCAGGAAGCGTTTTAAATTCCTTGGAGATTCACATCATCGCAACCTCAGATCGTCGGGTAATTTACAATTAGAAATGCCGGTACATTCGACGCGTTTCACAGATAAGTCTTTTACGGTACATGCAGTGCGTCTTTGGAATGCGTTACCTAATGACATTAAACATTCTCAGTCTATTGGAAAGTTTAAAAATATGGTTTATAAACATTTTCTTTCTATTTCTTAATATATATATATATATTTTGTATGTATATGTAGGTGTATATCTGTATTACTTTGTATTTGTGTATATGTTTTATTTACAAGTACGGGTGTTTTTGTTCATGTACATTTATTTTTCAATATCTATTCCTTGTTTTGTATTAGTAATCGCATATATAAAGTTATCGTATAGTTTATTCATCTTAGTTATTATTTAGTATGTATATAACTTGCATTTAATGCGTACACTAGCCCCTAATCCCATGCACTGTATTTCTCCATCCTAAGGTTGCCTGGAAGAAATTGCCATGCGCAATAAGGCCGCCCATTGTACTCTCTTTTTATTTTTTATTTCTGTATCCTTTTTGTTGTTTTGGTGTACAATAAAGTAATAAAATAAATAAATAAATAAATAAGTCGTAAACCGTTTTATAAAAAAAAAATAAACAATAATAAAGAAAATGTACTTAAAGCCAAAAAATAATCCTAGGTTTAGACCCAATCATCACACCACTCTCTTCACCAATCTAGGGCATTCAGACAAATAAATAAAATCGTAGGGCGTAGCGGAACATGAATAAATATGTAAAAAGTAGCATTTATTACATAATCATATGAATGTTGATAGAAATTTCTAAATCGAGCATAGCTAGTAATTATTTTCATACTAAATCAATGAAGATTATATTGATATGCTATATTAGGGTTTTTTATGTTATAAGTGTACAGGACGGTCTGGACGATCACCTGATGGTAAATGATACGACCATGACAGAGCGGCATCAAAGGAGACCAACAACTGACAGACAGTTATTATCCTCCATCAATACTGCACTGCGCCCGTCACCCGAGACAACAGATGTCAGATCTTTTATACCCGGTAATTTCACTAGCTACAGAGCTCTCATCCCGAAACACAAAGATGCATAACACTCCTGTTTCACGGGATGATATATGGCACTGCGGTGGTACCTACCTAGACGACTCAGTATCGACCTAGTAAATCCGTGATTAAATATGACAGAAAATTATTATTTGTTTTAGGTTTACTAATTATTGATTAGCGTAATAATGACTGTATGAATGATGATAGAGCGTCGGTGGCTCAGTGGTGTGGACTGACGCCTTCCTACCGGGAGGGCTGAGGTTCAAATCCCAAAACGTACCAATGTATTTTCGAATTTTCGAAAAATATATGTACGTTATCCGACTCTCGCTCTTACGGTGAAGGAAAACATCGTGAGGAAACCTTCATGCACGCCTGCGAAGAGATTCGAAGGTTGTGTGAGAAGTCGTCCAATCCGCACTGGGCCCGCGTGGACGACTAAGACCTAATCACCCTATACGGGTAGGCTCGTGCCCCTCGGTAGGGACGTTTAATGAGCTGATGATGATGATAATAATGAATTATAAATATTCATTATCAAATCTTCTTCTTCTTAAGCGTGTGTTCGCCCACCGTTGGGCGCCCCTACAACTTTCCTCCACTGGGAACGGTTGTCCGTGTCACCCTTTTCCAAACTGGGCCCAAGATCTCCCTGACATCATCGGACCATCGGGCGGGTGGTCTGTCTACACTTCTTCTGCTGGCTATCCGGGGTGTCCAATCCAGAACTCGCTTCCTCCATCGCTCGTCGCATCTTCGGCACATATGTCCGGCCCAAGACAACTTCAACTTGGCAACTCGGTAACCCACGTCGACCGCTTGGGTGTATTGTCGGATGAGGTCGTTCCAAAATATAGTCTATTTATATAGTCTATTATATTCATAAAGTCACTCAACATTGATATATTTATCATCATCAGCCTATAGCGGCCCACTGCAGGCCACAGGCCTATCCGCACACCATATATGTCTAGAAAATGGGAGACGTCCCTTTGGTGTAATGGTCGAGACGTCGGCTGCTACACCTAGGGTTCCGGGTTCGATCCCCGGTCAGTACAAATATTTGTGTGCATGAACATGTACGTTTGAAATGGTCTGGGTGTTTTCTATATATAATAATAATATGTATGTATTTAAAAACATATATATATATAAGTATATTTATCCATTTAGTACCCATAAGACAGGCTTCAGGCTTAACTTGAGGCTAGATGGCGCTGTGTGAATGTCAGTGGATATTTATTATTTAAACATAGGCTTACTATAATCAAGGTTTAATTATGTAACGTATCGATACCGCAATGCGGTGTAAGATTAAAACAATAACAAACGTAGCTGATTATCCGTTTACGATGTATAATATCTTATCAATCGAGTGGTTTATTTAGACTAAGATCAGACAGACGGATCCGTTAAAGAACAAATTATTTGATATCATATCGACCCATGTTCCGATCGATCCCCAGGCCTAACATTTGTGTGCATGAAATGTCGGTTTGTATTGGTCTGGGTATTTTCTATGTATACATTTATTTATAAAAAAATATATATGTGTATATATGTTATCAGTTGTTTAGTACTTAACTGTAAGCTTCACGCTTAACTTGGGGCTAGATGAGATTGTGTGAAAGTCAGTGGATATTTATTTATTTCAATCATAGCTTCTTGGAGAACAAACACGAACCTGTTAAAAATGTACTTGCATTTTCTATATAATATAATTTGGCATATTTCAATGGCAGAGCCAGATTCCATCCCGTAGAATGAAGTGTTATGCACTTCATTCATTCACTTCATTCTGAAAGAGGGCACTCTAACTTGTATGTTCCATTTGTTCTATTTATGATTTGAATTTGTATAATTTCCTAATGATGTATTGTTGTCTCTCTGACAGTAACAGTAACCACTGTGTACTTATATGAGTATTTCATTTTACTCCTGTACACCCTCGAAGCAGGCCTTGAGTATACCCGACGGGGGTTGTTCAAACTAGTGAAAATACACTGGGGACGAGAGACCTAACGTCTATCGTCTAAAATGTAAGGAAATATAATACCATAACCATAACTTGTGAAAATTCACCTTGTTTGTAGTTTTAAGTTTACCTAACACAAATTTTGATACCAATATCATCAAGGACTCATTTTAATACATATCTGTCTAATTGTATTTCTAAATAAGGTATTTGCTATAAAATGACATAATCATCTATTTCTGAAATGCAAATGTCGTCATATAGATTGCTAGTATCGACCCTTTTTAAATATACGTATTCTACACTAAGGATATCAATAGTTTTAAGTGGGTAAAATTCTTATCATATGAGTTCAATAAACACTTTATAGTAGAAACCTCAATTAAATTAAGGTTCTATCTCGGATACAAATATCATACATTTTACACGTGTCTTCAATAAACGTAGATGTATGTATTTGTAGTCTTAAAATGTACAATATATAAATGAGAAAAATACAATTGTGAGGACTCTAATCTGTTGGGGTTCCTATAAGGGTGTTTAGTCGTAGCGCGTGCGCGTAGCGAATTCCGGCGGTCTAGTACGGGCGTGCGCGAATAGGCTCTGGCGCAGACCGCCACTCACGCGCGGCAGGCGATCATACGATACGGGGGATCCGCGCGGGAGGTGCGGTAAACGGTGGTGCTCAGCACAGGGTTGCCATACAATGCATTTTCAAACC
>PQWD01004845.1:71668-113736 GCA_019425675.1 Leucinodes orbonalis | reverse complement strand
CCTAAAAGCTCAAACTGGAGTTTTTATATGTTGCCACAACTCGCATGACTCTTGCAATGAAAAATAGTCTTTACGAGACAAGTGGAGAGTCGAATTTCCTTTTGTAGATCACAAAATATTGTCGTTTGTGACCGTATGATAAGCATGTAATCTGATCATCCCGACACTGACAATTTGAATGTACTAAATTCTTTTTGATTTTTCTCCATTTCCGTCTTACCTTTTATTTTCAAATTTTTTACGAAACTTTATCAATCTTATGAGTAGAGGGATAAAGATGCCGTAAGTTTAACAGATTTAGAGCGCAAACATTTATCATAAGTGAGCTTTTGTTAAATATGTAATGTGTAAAACATGTTGTAATTGCATAATATCTGGGTGCCAACTCAGTTCAACTCAATTTACGATTCAATCAATTCACGTGGACAATAACAACACGTGACTCCCACTGGACTTTCCATTTCCATATATATTTCCATCTCAAATAACACCATCTAAGCACATTCCGCAACAAACATACTGAGTACTTTCTCGTCATGAAAGTTAGACATCGGTACCAGAAAACCTGTTTTACAGTTCAATTCACTCCCAAATAATGCCCCCTTCGGTATTGTTATAGGTTCCGATATTTAAATGTACTTATATGTAATAGAAAATCATAAATATATTATTATCCATCCATATTTTTTTCTTCGCTTTATGCATAGGATCACCTGTCCATTGTGGCAGGTCGCCAGAGCATTGTTTTTTTATTTATTTACGTATGGTCTCTTCTTCGTGATCTATAAAAATGAGAGCTCACCCAGGAAAACTTTATTCCCTTGATTCTTGAATGATTTATTTCTGTATATGTGATAATCATATAATGTAGTCACAAAATGAATGTAGTGAAAAAAACAATTTATTTTGTTTTAGACTTTAAAATCCACTTTTCAACCAAGCTAGCTAGTAAAGCACTTATGATGTAATAAAATGCTTTTAACCTGTTGAGAAAGCGTCCAATGAAACTTGACAGCAATAATTTTAAACATTATATACTTACTATACTTCAACACATACGTAAAATATAAACCAGCCAAGCCGATTTAGACCATGTTTTATTTATATGACAAATAAAATCCTCAAAGAGTAATAAAGTGAATTTTTATTTTAGCTTTTTTTGACGCCTTTTATTTAAGCCTATCATTTTAGACACACATTTGTATATAATAAGTAGTTAGATATTCTTCAATACTTTTACTGACGATCCATTTGGTGTAATGGTTAAGACGTCGGCTAATACACCAAGGGAATCCGGAGGTATTACAAAAATTTGGAGGTCTAGGAGTTTCAATGTATAATGTGTAATTATTTACAAAAAAAAGGATATAAGAATGTTTATCCGTTGTTTAGTACCAATGTACATTAGGCTGATGCTTAATTTGATGCTAGACGACGCTGTGTGATTGGATATTCATTTAAATAATGAAATATTCTACTACTTTTTGAGAAATCAGCATACTTTTTCGTTTATAAAAACAACACCAACGTGTACAACTGAATAGAGCCGACCTACCTGTGCAATTTCCTTTCTCGTGCAGCAAAAGTTAACAAAGGTGACATTAACGAAGTCGGCTCATAGCACACGGTGACTGTCTTCTCTTCGAGCGAACCCTGCGACCCTATCAGCACCACATTCCGGATTTTGGGGTCCTGCGAACAAACACAAGAAATATATAAATTGTAAAAATATCAAAACCTATCACATATAAATAAATATATGCCGAAGGATCAATCCAAGTCCAATAACTTATTTTGTAGGATTCTATTAAAACTGGAGTGCCTGTTTGTTATATAAAAATAACCGGTTTTTACTACATGCATATGAATATATACATACACCAAAATATTTTTTATCTGTTTTTGTCCGCCCGTCCGCCTGTCTGTCTGTCTGTTAGTCTTTCTATGTGTATGTCTGTATGTCCGTCTGTCTATCTCTATGCCTGTTTGTTTCGAGGAATCTCTGACGCGGCTTGACCGATTTTCTCTGAACTTTTGATGGCAGGTAGCTGATGTAATAAGGAAAAACATAAGGTTCTTTTATTCCAGAAATAATCTTTTTATTTTACAAAAATTAAGTTATGTACCAGACGGCGTCAAGTTCAAAAGCGTGGGCTGCGCGCTCCAATGTGACTCAACAAAGCGATTTAAATAAAATTTAATACGAAGTTAACTGACATCCCGCTTAAACACATAGGCTTTACTGCGGGAGAATAATGTATACCACAGCCAGTATACTAATAAAGTTCAAATGATGTAAAGACAGCAATTATCTTTTGTACTCAAGCCAAAAGGAATATGAGAGCTGACAAGCTCTGGCATATAAGTCCTTTAAACCATATCTTGCATATATGGTTTAAAGGACTGAGTCATTATCAATTGTCTGATAAAGGCCTTCATCGGTAAACAACTACTGTTGGCCACACAGATTTTTTCGGGGATAAAATTATCAGAAAATAAATAGATTTTACACTACTATCTTTACAATTCAATTAATTGGTAACTTTGTACACACATCTAAAAATCTTTTAACAACGCATATTTGATTTTAAGAATCACATCTTTCGATTGGTTAATCAGCTAATATAATATTCTATGTATAATATGTATGTATTCACAAAAAAATAATTAAAGTATGTTTATCCGTTGTTTAGTACCTACCCATAATACAGGCTTCACGCTTAACTTGGGGCTAGATGACGCTGTGTGAATGTCAGTGGATATTTATTTCATTATTAATCAGCTTCTATCCGATTGCTTTAAACTGAAATGTTGACACTGCATTACATTACTACGAGGATGATTCATTGACACAAAGCCATGACGATCATCATTTGGCAAGGCTACCACATATCTTATTGTGAGCAATGATCTTTAATAAGAACTTACATTGTTAATAATGTTTACCGCTGAGAACACAATTTTAAGATATTTTACTAGTATCGTATGAAAACATATTTCAACATGTTTACAAATATTGAAGTCTGGCTGACAAATGAATATGAAGTAGATATACAATTTACATCTAAAATTGAGGTTTTCTTTCAGGTGCGCCATATTGAAGCGCGCCTTAACCACGGTAATATTACCGTGATTTAACTAATCCAGGAAGAAAATACATGATGTTAAACAAGAACGTAAAATAATGACCAAAATTACGAAATATCTTAATAGCAAAATTCACAAACAAATTAGGCAATTCATTTAGAAATTTAAATTAAAAATACAACAACGTGTTTCTGAAAACAAAAAACTCGTGATTTGTTAATTAAATAAATATAATATACATTTTTCGTCTCATTTGAAAATTAGCAGAAGATAACTGCAATGAAATGTTTGCGTCTAAACAAAATGTCTCTATGTGAAAATATGTTTCTCAATTGCTTAAAACGAATATCCATACAATATACAAACGTTTAAAAAACACACTTATCAACACTTTGACTCACACTCGCCGTAGCAGCATTCCCACATCCCCGGCAAATAGGAAGTCGATAAAACCCGATCCGTTCTAGTTTGCACGTTCACACATCACATTGTAAGCTTTTACAACGCGATGAAAAAATTCAAAATGGAAATCAGAATCCAGTTCAAATTGCCAGTGGGCGGGCGACAGCTGTTTTACGATCGTTTAAAAAACTGGAAAAGCGCAAGATTTTGCTGGTGTGAATTTGTTATTTTGATTCATTGCAACCGGTTAGTTATGTCACTTGTTATGAAAATAATAATTATAATTAGTTTGTTATTCGAATCGCTAATTAAGATGTTTACCACTTAATCATTCATTATGAAACACTGATCAACTTTCACCCAGACCAATTCAAACAGACATGTTCATGCACACAAATGTCTGTACTGCCCGGGAATCGAACTCGGAACCCTTGGTGTGGTAGTCGAAGTCGCGACCGCTACACCAAATGGGTCGTCAAAACATTTTTCGACTACATTTCAATCCTACTAAAATCTTGAAATAAATAGTTCTATTAAGACTTACATATTAAAACAAAGTCAGATTCATCACAACATCAGACAAAGGCTGGGTTTAATGTGAGATTACACAAGATACGCATAAATAGCATACAAACTACGCTTTGTGATTAAATGTCATCCCGTTGACATACATAAAGCGCCGGCCATGGGGGTAGATATACGAGTATACACACATACACATATAGATCTCATGAAATTAGGTTGATTTAATTAAGAGAACGCAATAAGAATTTCGATAAACATTACTCAAATTACCTCTAGAGTATTAAAACATGCGAAAAAAATATGAATTTCGACAAAAAATCCACTATTACAAACTCCCAGGCCGTTTTAAAGGGTATCTAGAAGGAAGGCCTATGGCAACCCCATTAACTCGATGAAACACAACTCAACACGCTCAACCTGAACTCTGAGGCCATGGTATCACTCTGGCAGAGCAGGCCTACTCGTGCCAAAGCATCGATCTCCTGTACTTAACAGATTTAACTACAAAATGTTAATTCTGGACAAGCGTCAAATCTATTAAAATTATGTTAAAACCAGGGCTCGCCAAGATCCTCCATAAACCACGTCGTATTACAAAGCTAGTTGGCGGTAAAATTAGATAGTGCCACGACATAATGGTTAATTTTGGGTCAACCGTGCATTATTCAGCTGAACAGTGAGTTAATTATTTTTTAATTTATGTTGTTGGATTATTATTAATGATCATAAAGCTTTTAATAAAACTAATGATTTCGTAAAATTAATTCATCACGCGTCACTGATGTGTAATTTTAGGAATATATTTAACAAAAATTGTTGTCTATTCGACACTTACAAATTTATTTATTGTTTTCAATATAATTTAAAAAGTATTTACATTTATTTTTATTATTATATTTAAAAGGATTTCGTAGAAGTAAATATGAACACACTAACTGCTCAACTCTATACCTAGAGGAAATGTATACAGACCCGATAGTTCATTTCGATGTTACAAATGTATTATGACGACTCGACAGTCACTAAAAATATAAATATTTGATTGATTCTAGATATTCTGGAAGATAGCTAGTTTATTCCGGATTTACATGGGACTGCACTTAAAAGTTATGCTCGTAAACTTTAGACATTTTCATTTATACCAACATTTTTAATGGGATGGCTCTACTGTCATTTAAAATTTAAACAGTCTAGGGTTCTAGGTATTCTAGCCAGCTTATTTTAACTTATAACAGGGGAGTCTACTTACAAAAGTTATGTTTTTAGAGACTCTTTTTTATACAGATCAACTATTTAACAAGGCATCTTTATCAAATAACATAATATGCTGAGGGAGGCGTGCGTTTTGTACACTTTGAAACAACCGGTTTCTATAAAATCAACATTTGGATTGAATCAAGAACTTTGTTCTAGTAAAGCTGAGATTATTGACATCATGATTACATTATATGGTTGACCTTGACTTTGATTAACGACGATCAACTACGATTAATCAGCAATTTTTTAATTTCAAAATTTTGAGGTTTTTGCCCTCATAAACAGTTAAACATTGCAATTTCTCCAATTATTATCAATGTCATTATACCTAAGCGAAAAGAAGCGGACCGGGTCTTCTGGCGCAAAATGGGTGATCGCATTTTTATGTCCGGCTTTAGATTGAAGAGTGATCGAAGACACCGAAGCCACTTTCGGGGTATCCTGCCAACTAGAGAACGAAGCTCTGGTGACCCGCCAACACGCACTGGACAAGCACGAGAAGGCGATTTTCCAACCATGGCAAATAATATAATGCGCCCCTTGGACCAAAGTTTTGCAAAAGGCCGCTGCACCAGACCGATGCACGGGTAATAAATAGCGTGATAATGATGACGTAAAGTATGTATTTTAAATGTCTACAGTATAAGTTTGTATTCATAACATAATTATAAAACATTTAGGTGATCGATAAAATATCTATGTCTATGACTCATTACGTTACAGAAATATACTTATTTTTATACGAACTTCGAAAGTTACATGAAAATCTGCATACTCGTATTAATAAATCGTTTCATTTGCATGTTCTTATTTGGCGACGAGAAAACCCTGGAATTACCTTTGGAACCTACGCGCCGAAACCCTAATCGATATTGCTAACATTACAAGATTTGCAGAAATCGAATTACATCATCAGTTAGATCACAGATAAGAGATTTCTTACTATCACTTTAATATTACGCCAAAATATACTTTTAGTAGCGGTGACGGCATATTAGAATACATCACCACCCATATTCTTCGCGCGGATGGCGGTTTCGAGACAAAAGAACAAAAACACAGAGGACTCTTCTCATTTCACCTAACCTTTGCTTTTGGCACAGCTATCTCCAACCCGCCTGCCAAGCGTGGAGATTGTATCAAATTTGTCAACCTAGTGGTTATTATTTATTTTTGGATGATTTACAGTTTCAAAATACACTATATTCAAGTATAACAATATGATAAGAGTACAGTACTAATCACCCTATACGGGTAAGATCGTGCCCCTCGGTGGGGACGTTTAATGAGCTGATGATGATGATGACTAATTACAAATCTCCACATATGAGTAATCAGATAAAAAGTCATATTGAGGTAACCACAACTTACAATAAATATGTATTTAACCGAAGCTAATATTAATTAATATCATCAAGGTTCAAGAGCCTCAAAGTCCGATTTTGTCATTTGTCTTGCATCCTGACTGCATGAGCCAGGTGTCTTGAGAAAGTCTTCTGCGTAAGAACCTCAAATTCTTTCATATTATCCTGGTATAAAGTTATGCTTTGCATTATCGGTGTTCCTATTTGTCAATTTTGACAGTCGATGAAATTACTGGATACCGAATACCACCTTACTATTACCTTCCTTAAGTTTGCTTTCTTTAAAAACTGTAGCCCATTTACAGTCTCAATCCTTGCCAAAAGACAGAGATCTATTCCTCTTAGCTCAGAGAATATTTCAAGATTATAACAATATTTCCTATACCCACCACGAAGCATGTGAGCAATACAATTTATTGGATAAGTCGGGCGCTCCGACAAATTGGAGTCTGCCGGGGCCCATAAAGAACACGCTGAAACATCGCGCGATAATATCTACTTTTATTGCGTAGTGCTGTAACGAAAAATAAACCCCCTGCGAAGTATGAGGTCGAGTCACAAGATAGCTTTATTAATCTATAATACAATGTAATTACTTGATTAGTCCGATGTAGCTAATATACAATGGATTTAAGATACGGTTACGTAAACACATGTATTGTCTGGAAGGCAATAGCAACGGAGGCATAACTGTATCAATCAATTAATTAACCATATACCCATTGTCCATTATAGGAGCGTCGGTGGCTCTTTGGGGTAGATAGACTGTTGCCTTCCTATCTGGAGAGTGCAGGTTCAAATCCAGCCACGTACACATGTATTTTCAAAAGATCATGAAAATATAAATGTACGTTTATCCGACGCTTTTACGGTGAAGGAAAAACATCGTGAGGAAACCTGTGCGCGTCGAAATTCAGAAGTTGTGCGTGAAGTCGGCCAATCCGACTTGGGCCCGCTTGAACGACTTAGGCCTATACACCTTATTCGGGAAGGCTTGTACCCCAAGGTAATATCTATTGTAGGCCTCATGACAAGGGGATTAAGCCGTTATCCACGTTACTGATTGGTGGGTACTTATGCCTATAAATATAAGGCTCGGAGCTTTGAAATCCATGTACCTTCCAAACCTACGTATATTTTTCGGGCACCCATTCAACAAAAGACCGCTACGATAGTCGATTAACTTGCACGATGAACAATTGAACGCGCTAGCAACTTCACCAATGAGCCGTACTCACTATGAATATGCATCCCAAAATCCTGATTCATCATCAGCTTATTTAATGTCCCCACCGAGGGGCACGAGCCTAGGCAGGCTGCATAGGGTGTTTAGTCGCCTTAGTCGTCCACGCGGGCCCAGTGCGGGTTGGGCGACTTCACGCAGAACCTCTCCTCACGATGTTTTCCTTCACCGTAAGAGCGTCGGATAAAGTAGATATAATTTCGAAAATTCAAAATCCATTGATACGTGGCGGAATTTGAACTTCAGCCCTCCCGGTAGGAGGGCAACAGTCCATATTTTAAGCCACCGACGCTGATTGCTAATGGAGAATTGGAAACATGCAGTAAAGTATACAAATAACATATAATTAAACACATTGAGTTGTTTAACAATGTTCTTACATGATTTAGGACATTGTTAAACAACTCAAAGCACTAGGACATATTTACTTTTGTTTGAAACCCTAAAGATTGAGGCCACGGCTCTGCCATACTTACTTGCCCCTAAATTTCGTAGGTTCTCTGAACTGACCTTTATCCATCACGCAGTCATTATACCACTTTCAACCAGATTAACCACCTCGCAACGATCTATTACTCTAATTGCATTGTTTATTACATATTTATAATCGATTCGTATTTGGGTTCACGGCCTTGTCACAATTCCCGTAGGTCAACGTACTCTTAATGTCAAACAATTAAACTGCAATCAAAATTCTTATTCAAATACAACTACTACTTTTTTCTAGTATTTGCGCACGGCCACTTAATATATAAATGAAAAGCAAAGGCATAAATGTTCTCAATAGCTACCAGGGCACAGGAAGTGCGACCCCCTGCAAAAGGAGGTAAGGCCTTAAGGTAGGCTTGGTAAAGGGCGCGGGGTGACAATGGATGTCGATAGCTAGGGATCGATCTGTGAGTTTTAACACTTTTAGATAAATAAATAAATACCCACTGACATTAACACAGCGTCATCTGTAATATGGATACTAAATTACGGATCAACATACTTAATTTTTTTTGTATATACATACATGTTATACATAGAAAACACCCAAACCAATACAAACTGACATATTCATACACACAAATGTTTGTACTGACTAGGGATCGAACCCGGAACCCTTGATGCAATAGCCGACATCTCAACAATTACACCAGGTGGATCGTGGATTTGTGAGAAATATCGCACTGGTAACACTATAGGTGTGGAATTGATTCCTATGACTTTTAACCCGGATCAGTTCAACAATCCAATCTGGGTTAAAAGTCACAAAAATCTAACAAAACTAGTGGCAGTCACTTAAGGTTTGAGTTCCATGATGTATGACAAAAATGTAAAATGGTAAATGTGCTTCAAAAAGATACAAGAAAAATGGAAAATGTACTTGCATTTTCCATTTATTCAGTACAAAGTCTTTCATCAAAATTAATAATGCGAGATGTCAAAATACTCGCACAATTATGAGTTCTAATCTAGTGAAGTGGGTACATCAACCTTGCCCATGATCTATGATAAGATAGCACCAAATATAAGTAATGAAACACACGTAAATTAAGAGAGATAATACACAATTGAAAAGCATTATCGAATCTATAACGTCATTCAGGCTACAAGGTGATCAGGATCTAATTTTCAGTCAAACGATCAATCAGCCCACCTGCCAGTCAGTAGAAACTGTTATCTAGAAAAACACCAATCATATGAATAAATATCCTCAGACATACACAGCACCCCCAAGCCCCAAACTAAGCATTTAGCCTGCAATATTGGTACCAACGGTAAAGGAAAAACATCGTGAGGAACCCTGCGAAGAGATTCAATGGTTGTGCGTGAGGTCGGCCAATCCGCACTGGCCCCGCGTGGACGACTAAGGCCTTTGTACTCTATACGGAAAGGCTCGTTCGCCTCGGTTGGGACGTTTAATGAGCTGGTTATGATGGGTACTAAACATACTCATACACTTTTCTTTTTGTAAACACATCCATATTATACATAGAAACACCTAGACCATTACAAACAGACATGCTTCGTGCCGGAAACCTTGGTGTAGTAGCCGATGTCTTAACCATTACAACAAATGGTTCATAGAAATAGATGTCACAGTACCTACAGTGGCTATGTCAGTGTAGCACAAGTCTAAAATATAGTTATAAAAGTATTCAATAAATCAAGAAACGTTAAAAACGAAAGAAAATCCAAGAAAAACCATACCGGCCGTTGTTAGTGAAACTCAACAAACAAATTATTCATTTAAAATTAATTATCCACAAGATCAACAGTATTACAAATCGTAAATCTTAAGCTAATAAATGTCAGAAGGCAGTGACAGGTTTTCCTCAAATTAACTAATAACACCGTATCGATCGGCGTCAACAAACAAACTTAGAACCACGTTTACATTTATCTAGGATAAAAAATTTCTTCAACCAGCTTTTAAAATCTCGCTGTATTGCTATCGGAAGATTGGGCTGTAATCTACTACAATGCAGATTGGTGGGTGATAACGAATAGCAAACTTAGAAATGAATGGGGACCGAGGGCTTGACATGCCCTCGGAAGCACGGATTTTATTTCTTTTCAGACAATTAGCGATTCAGCCTGGAACGTCCGAACTGGGAAAATCGCACAACCCTTGCATCACGCAGCCATCCAAACTCAACACGCAGCCCCCAGGCCTTACAGTTAGTTCTCTCGCTTTCTTCAATCTGTTGCAAATATGTCTCCACTATTTTGCGCCAGATATCCCAGTGCACTCTTTTTCTCATCCAGCCTTCACCTGCGACCTTTCGCAAGTCGTCGGTCCATCGGGCCGGAGGGCGTCCTACGATACTAATTAACTCATTAATTAGTTTAAAAAATCAGCCAGCTAAATAAAATCCCTCGTTGATTTCGTTGAAAAGTAATTACATCGTTTGCTTAGAACGGCACTATAATATTTCCTCTGTTCAACACAATGGCAGTCCTGTCATTATTATTTTTTAATTACCACACCGCCACGGGCCACTGTCTACTACACTAAGGAACAATCCTTGCGTGGCTGATGAGAAGGACAACGCTCGAGGCGGTGCGGAAAGTACCGTTTCTTTGAAACGTTTAAACGTTAATTGAAGTCGGGAGATTGCCAAGAACACCGCGTGCTCTCGTAAATATCCGATTCAAATTCGAATTTAGAATAACGCAACCGTGCATTATGTGACGATGTATTTATTTATTCTGGGAATCATTGCAAAGGCGTTCTTTTTTTTCATATTGTCGCGAGGTGCGGTGAATGAAACGATGTTTATATATAACGCGGTAAAGTAATAGTGCATTCACGTGCAAAGTGTCGAGTTCCCACGCCCCTATGTGCCAGATTTATTCATTTTATACTCGTAACCGTAGTATCTATTGTTAAGTTTAACAATTGTTCGTTTTAGAAATGTTTAAACTAAATTTACACATTTCATACAATACAGATTAGACGCTCATTGTTCATCATAAAATGATTTACAAAAATAATATATTAAGCTGAAATTTTTATTACGCATATGTACTTAACGTCGCACACTGTAGGGCACAGACCTTTTAATTTCCATATATTCCAACAGATTTTGAAGTATTTTAAAACCTATTTTTAGCCAGTTATAGTACGATTCACGAAAGATGACCACAAAAGGCGGCCTGCTGCGCAAGACGAAGGCTATTTTAATGATAGTGAAACCATAGAATTGTGAAATATTTAAAAAATGTCATGAGCGGAAATAAAATACAATAATTTTCGCCGTAGCCACCACCACACCTCAAAATTTACTAAAAAAAATTACTACAGCGCAGTGGTCATCTTTTGCCAATCATACTATAAGTATATACGTGTCAAAAGATTTATTATAATGAACAAGCTCACAATGCAAAACTTTATAATCTATGCAAACAGACTAACGAGTATGCCAGTTGCAATATTCTTCCTCCACTGCTAATTAACTTTCGCATAACAATCTCAAGTTCGCTACAAAGTTGCGGTAAAACTTTGATCAGTCTTACATCTTCCAACAATGAATCAATATTCATCAGCTTGTAAATATTGTCAAATAACAAGTTCGAACGTTCCTTGAATTTGAGTAAAAGCACAAAATTACTCGGGACATTTCAAAATCCATTTACATTATAACATGAAATTATCCTTTGAGGTGGGAACTAGCATATTGGAATATTAGATATTGCGAGAATGAGATGAAATACAACTAACACGAATATTTGTTGAATATTTAAGAAACATTTAGATACACAACGGGACATGCAAATGCTATTTTTTCCCGCGAAATGTAATAATAAAATAAATAAATATTATATAATCTATTCAAGTAACACTTATACACATTTCATTTGTTTGAACTGAGAGCAGTATATTGACCCTGTGTTACGACTGTTACAAGAGACGGCTCCTCCTCAAAATTACCATTTATTATTGCAAGTGTTTTAACATGCAGTTAAACATACTTATATACTATTTTTGTAAATATACATATTATACATAGAAAACACCCAGACCAGTACAAACAGACATGTTCATTGTTCATGCACACTAATGTTATAACCCGGGACCCATGTTGTGATAGTCGACGTCTCAACCATTACAGCATATAGGTCGTCAATTGGTAGTCGTTTACACGCAATCTGGACTGACTAAAATCCCAGTCCACATTGGCTTAGAACCGCAGATGGGTTGAAGGCAATATGCTCTCGCCCAGTGAAGCTGTGAAGGCCATCTTCGGCCATCAGCAGTTACCAATTTAAAAAAAAGACCTATACACGCGTGGTGGATTACGGCTGTTGTAACTTGCAGTGAGACGTATTTTACAACCAACATTGATGTGAATCGCAGAAGCAAAATTATTAGTAGTTGAATACAGTATTGTTTACACCTGGGACTCGTCCTATTGAACTTTTTATATACAATTTATATTTTTACATTATACGAGCAATAAAAAGGCACACAACACTATTTATAAAGCTTTACTGTGCTCTGACAATAGTATCTGTACCTATATCATGAAAATGTGTAACGAAAGGGTTTATAGGCAAAGGTTACGGCTCGTACGTACCCTTTGCCTATAAATCTAGCACAAAGTAATGTAAATTTGCTACAAATTACATTGTGCTTTATATAATGTTAGATTTTCTCAGATGTGCTAGATTTTTTCAGGCCAGTAACAAATAATAAAATACAAAAACTAATAAAACAAATCATTTAAAGACGAAAATTAATTCACAACCAATCTAAATTTCTTCAAATTTACGACCCATTTGGTGTTGCGGTTGAGACGTCGACTGCAACACCAAGGTTTCCGGGTTCGATATCCGGGCAGAACAAACATTTGTGTGCAAGAACGTGTCTGTTTGTAATGGTCTGGGTGTTTTTCTATGTATAATATGTATGTATTTACAAAAATATATATATAAGAGTATGTTTATCCGTTGTTTAGTGCCCATAATACAGGCTTCACGCTTAACTTGGGGCTAGATGGCGCTGTGTGAATGTCAGTGGATATTTATTTATAAATTACATCCTCGTCAACATCACATCAACTCTGGCTTGTTTCAGGGGGCATAATTTTAGTTTAAAACAATTACAGGATTATACTTATTATGTAAGTGTATTGCGTCTTTTATTTGTTAATTATGTTACTAGTGTACAAAATGTTAATTTACTTAATAGTGTTACTAGTATATAAAAAAAACATTTCATAAAATAATTCCATCCAATCCATTGTGCGTTAGGATAGATTAGCAAATGTTAATGTTCTTTACCAACAAGCCATGTAAAACAAACCATTCGAATTGCAATCGTGTATCGGTTAGGGGCTGACGAACCGGTCGCCGTGTTTCCGGAACATCGTTACCTTGAACTTATGAAGACGGCTAGGAAGGCGTGCCTCTCCATTGAATGACCTAACTATTTACTGTTATGAAAACTCGTATGATTGCATATAATCACTTATATTTGTGAAATACCATTAATATATCGATAAAGTACCGATGGCTAGTGCGTTCTCTTGTAAAGTGAAGTATTCTCAAACTTTTAATTAAAATGACGGAGCACCTAAATATATCTAAATAACCCTATGGACAGCCTATAATCTGGAAGACAGATGTCATATGTAATTAAAGCATTTGATGGACACTCATTAAAAAAACATAATCAACTGAACTTTATGACAAATGACGGTGCACTCATTAACCCAGAACCCCGCAAACTTGCCAGTGTGCCGCCGTATTATTTCTGTCGTCAGTTCTAAGAAAAGCAGACGCAGATTAAATTTCTTATTTATTATCAATACACTACTCAAATATGTTTTATGACATGTAATAAATATTTTAAAATATAATTTTACACTTGATAACCAGCAATCCATACTAATATTATACATGTGAAAGTGTGTCTATTTGTACGTCTTTCACGACAAAACGAAAAGACAAATAGACGTGATTTTAAGGGAGTGATAGTTGAAGGTCACTAGCCAAAAAAAGAAGCCTATGTCACTACATAGGCTTCTTTTTGTCTAATTATAACACCCCACTTTCATAAAATGGGTTGTTATAAATATATAAATACTGTATGTACTGTCAGAGTTACTTAATGTAACGAAATACAAATTATTTGATAATATGAAGGACTTTGTATTTTTTCTTTTGACACAATAAATATTTTAGACTTGCTGTTAGTAGTAGGGTAGTGTCAATAGTAGTAGACCTGTGAAGAATAATTTATATACAGTTTAGAAATGGCAAATAACAATCTCCCCTTTAACTGGAATTCCAGTTCTCCGTGCATAACAAACTATAAAATAAAAAACACGTGTACAAAGCTACATTGTTTTATCAAAACCGGACAAGTGCGAATCGGACTCGCCCTTGGTAGGTTCCGCAGCAGCAAGTAACATAAAATTTAAAATATTTTTTATTTACTTAGGCATACCCCACACGTGTGAGTTCGATGAAAAATATGCTTTTTAAGTTTCAGTTTAATGTATAGGGACCCCCAAAAATGTTTTCTGTTTTTGTTTAAACCTTATAGTGGTTAACAAAATACATATACGTACAATGTTTGAACACTGTAGTGATAATAGTTTCGGGGACAAAAGGTTGTGACATAAGGACGGACAGACAGACATGACGTATCTATAAGGGTTCCGTTTTCGCCATTTGGCTACGGAACCCGATGAAAACACACGAGAAACGCACGTATGTCATCGTAATATAATAAATACATTACAAGTTATACCAAATGCCTCTTATTTTACCACGCTTGCGCTTATAGTTACTAGGTGGTAGACTCGATACTGAGTCGTCTAGGTAGGTACCACCGCAGTGCCGATATCATCCGTCAAACAGGAGTGTTATGCACTTTGTGTTTCGGGAAGGGCACTGTAGCTAGTGAAATTACGAGTATAAGAGACCTACATCTGTTGTCTCGGTGTGGGCGCAGTGCGCGTTGATGGAGGATAATAACTGTCTATCAGTTGTTGGTCTCCTTTAATGCCGCTCTGTCATGGTCTGACGTATCACTTACCATCAGGTGAGCGTCCAGACCGTCCTGTACACTTATGACATAAAAAAAGGAACTCTAAAAAAATTTCAACTATCGGCGATAATGTAATATAAATACAAACAAACGAAATATACGATAAGCTGTAACGAAACGACACGGTCGGTGCATTGTTTCGAGGGCGCCTGCAAATTGTTGCACACACAGCGAAAATACAAAAAAAAATAGATTAAAATAATGTTTTATATATTGATAACCATTTATTTTTTTAGGATTCGATCCTAGTGCTGTACAAACATTTGTACATGACCATATCTGTTTGTATTCTGTACTATGTAAGCATTTAAAGAAAAAGTAATCTAAATCGGGACTTAATTACTTATAGCGTTGTGAGAATTTCTGAGTATATTCATTTATTTGGATGGGAGTCAACAATAAACATTATAAATACCAAAAAACATTATCACTAATTATGATTAAATACATAGGATTACAGAAATATGTTAAAAAAGACAATCCAACAACAAACTACACTTAATTCAAGTTATTTGTAACAAAACAGAAATCTATATTGCTTAATATATTCCTTTTTAAGATTTTATTTAAATAAGTATTTTATTGTAACAAATCGCGCATATTTTTAACAAAATATAAATAAGGCAAAAAGTGAGTCTTACAACAACGTACTTCAAACAATACACAAAATCATTAATTTGGTACTAAGGCTGACAATACACGGGCGCATATCCGACACTCCAGCATACCCCAATTCAATCATCGCAGAATCCAGAAAATCTGGCATCCAATGCCGTTGAAATGTCTGCACGAATGCGCCAAACCAACGGATCGCATTGTTCAAAACCAGGGCTGCCATCATCTAAATATCGACTTTTTATGTAATGGCAGAGTTGATTAAACTCCTGGACATTTTATCAAAATATTATTTTTTGAAAAAGTATTTTTGCAACATGATAAAAACATTGTAATATTTTTAAAACTACCTACTTTAAACAGCTTATTATTTAAATTTAAATACTATGTAATTACAACAAATATTAAAATTTTGCCGAGCCTCCTTGAATGTGGGTATTGTAACACCATATAAACACGGCAAAAATCCCGGTTACATGTCGAAATATTGTATTTTCCTGGACACCTCAGAAATGTATATTTTGCAACAATAATCAATACATATCTACATGGTTTTTTACAAAATTATATTTGTAATTAGAATCGAAGTACATTAGAATCTGCAATAAATAATAAACATTATAAATTATTTTGCCAAACCATATCGAATGCGAGTATTGAGGATACATTTTTGACTAAGATTTATGAAATTTATAAAAAAAAAGCATGACAAAAATGACCGGATTATCCCCAATACTTTCAAAAACCCCTGCCGAATCGACATATATGCCAACAGAAGTGGGTTTCACTCGGATATTTTCAAAACACCTGCCGAGCCGGACCTCCTTCAAACTAGGACAAATCCAGGAAAATCTGGACGCATGGCAGCCCTGTTCAAAACCGTATCGGCCGCCCTACATAATTAATCTGGCCACAAATCGGAGACCGCTCCCGTTGTGTCGAAGCCGTAATTTATGACGGCGGATAGATTTTTCTAAAATTAGTGCACGACCCGGAATCGATAACGATCCGCAGCGTCCGTTCAATTTAGCGCGACACAGCATTTTACATGCATAAACGTTTGTTACACTTATTACGTAGTAGAGCGTCGGTGGCTCAATGGTGTGAACTGAAGCCCTCCTACCGGGAGGGCTGAGGTTCAAATCCCGCCACGTACCAATGTGTTTTCAAATTTTCGAAAAATATCCGACGCACTTACGGTGAAGGAAAACATCGTGAGGAAACCTTCATGCACACCTGCGAAAAGATTCGAAGGTCGTGTGTGAAGTCGTCCATCCGCACTGGGCCCGCGTGGACAACTAAGGCCTAATCACCCTATACTGGTTGGTTCGTGCCCCTCGGTGGGGACGTTTAATGAGCTGATGATGATGATGTCACTTATTACGTGGATACACTGTTGGACACAATGATATTCTGTATATATAAAGGTAGATACGCCATCCGTGCCTCAAAAACGAACCGCCGAAGAGAGTACAGTTTGTACTCTTTTGTTTGGGTAAATGTGTTCGAAATTCGGAATATATGTATGTGTGCTGTCACTGCATTCGGAACACTTTTTCGATTGTTTTGTGAGCATACCACGAATCCATACATTTTTACATCATTGGTTGGACATAGGTCTTCCCGTTCTGCGGCAGATATCCTGGTGGTCCGCTTTTCGTATCCAGCCTCCACCTTTCGTATGTTTTTGTTTATTGTGTAACTAATAACCTAAAATTTTTTTTATAATTATTTCATGTAAGTGACTTATTTAAGTCTTTATGGAAATAAATCTTTGAACATAAACATAACTATTCTTCACCTATTCTCTTTTTATATTAGTATGAGTATGAATGTCTATTTAGGTGTATTTATTTGATATACAAGTATTTTTTATATATTTTAATTGGACAAAAAAGCCCCTTTAAACATTTTTCTTTTTTCTCCACCCTAAGGTTGCCTGGAATAAATCGCCTTGTACGATAAGGCCGCCCATTGTACTGAATGTATATTATTAAGTTTTAGTAAAAGTGCAATGAAGTATATGTATTTGTTACGACCACATTGCATTGTCAAAATGTACAATAATAAATAAATAAATATCCACTGGCATTAACACAGCGCCATCTAGCCCCAAGTTAAGCGTGAAGCCTGTATTATGGGGAGTAAACAACGGATAAACATACTTATATATACTTTTTTTGTAAATACATACATATTATACATAGAAAACACCCAGAGCATTACAAACAGGCATGTTCATGCACACAAATGTTTGTAGTGCCCGGGGAAGGAACCCGGAACCCTTGGTTTTGCAGCCGACCTTTCAACCGCAACACCAAATGGGTCGTCATCGTCACAATAATTGTTGCCCAGCAGTGCACTTCATAGTAAAAATGATGTAAGTAATACTTTAATATTTCGGTCCTAGGTTAGTGCGACGAGACAATCACGGGTTCACATTTCTAAGTGGGTGACTCACGGGATATTGAATTAGGCTACTTGTGGATTACTGCCTACGTGTTCCTGCTTTCGGAGATTAACAAGCCCAAACACAACATACACTCGGTACCCTCTTCGTTAAACACACAAATACTACACTTCTCTACCTACATGTATACGAGTTCACCCACCCTCCATCACATATACATTTAATACTATATACAGTGGCGTGCACAGAGCTTATGAGAAGGGTAAGCAAAGTGAGTGACACTAATCGCAAAAACCTTAAATAATTTACATTTGCGGCAAATTGAGTGCTGTTGTTAACAGCAGATCGCCTATGGTTCATTTAATATGTATTAAATATGTAGAGGGAAATGGGCGAATAAGTAAAAATAATTTAATATATTGGCGATTTTCCGGGTTGCCTACGCACAGGGTATTTATTTCATTTTGGAAGATTTACAGTTTTAAAAGACAATATATTATAGTAAAACAATATGATAAGAGTACAATACTAATTACAAATCTCCACATATGAGTATGCATTGCTTATTTGCATATATGGAGTGCACGCCACACAGGCATGCACAGGGTTCCGCACGATGTTTTTCCTTTACCGTAAGAGCGTCGGATAACGTACATATAATTTCGAAAATTCGCAAACATATTGTTACGTGTCGCGATATGAACCTCAGCCCTCCCGGTAGGAGGGCAACAATCCACACCATTGAACCACCGACGCTCAATACATAGCCTGTATCTATGCGATTATAAATAATAAATGCGCCCTCCATTGCGCTGCACAATTATCTGGGACACATTTCGGATATTATGATAACATCAAAGTGGCCTCCGAGGTACCACAGAATAATGTATAAACTAGAGATGCTACGAATATTCGGCTACTATTCGGTAATCTGCTATTCGGACATTTTTTTATGGTATTCGGTATTCGGCCGAATACTGCAAACTATTCGGCCGAATACCGAATAGTAGTAAATCATGAAAAAAAAAGAACTTAAAATATGATATGACCGACAAAGATATTTATTTAATTAACAAATTAACATATTATTATTTAAAATGTACCAGTGGTAAGTTATGAATGTTATGATGAATGAAAACGCTTTAAAAACGCCTGCCTTTTTGGCAGGATTTAGGTCTTAATTAATACTAAAACATTATGAAAATTGATAAATTTGACAAGACAACCGGAACACAAAATACCAACCTATACAAAATGTACGCTGACATCTGTCAGAGGTAAAATAACTGTGAACGGACTGTAATCACAGATGAAACAAAACTATCGATTTGTGATTTGTCACTCGCGGAAAGTACTAAGTGTTGCCGAGTATTCGGCGCTTCGGCCAAGAGCCTCGCCGAATATTCGGTATTCGGCCAAATAACTATTCGTGGCATCTCTAGTATAAACGAACTGTCTAAAACCACAATGGTGACATATTTATTTGTGAATATTTCATAGGTTCCATTTATGATCAAATCATAGATCCATACATTATTACATTTAGCTTCAACAATAACACTGTATTTATTCCTTGGCCCCTAACCTAAATAAATGATTTTCAAAGCCAATTTATCCCTTAACTTTATTCTTACAATGTAATTTGATTGTTATAATTTTTATTTGATGAAATATTTTAATTAAAATAAAAGAAACAATTTGTATAAAATATTGTGAAATATGATTGAGTGCTCGCATGCCAACGGGTGTATAATAGTACATATTTAAAAGATATTGAATAGTAATCTAGAAATTTAGCTTGAAATACCTGATACACAAAGGAAAAGCATGTCATTTAAGAAAAAACAACTGGATACTGTAGTAGATTACTTTAGCGAAGGAACTGTATGGTTTGAGGTTAGTTAAAGGACCTACTCGTATATGTAAAATGGGCAAGTACTATTGGAAAGAGCAACTACTAAAAGTACTGAGTTTCTTGCCCAACTCTTCTCAGAAGTAGCAACTATTCGAACTGTTGATAGATTGAAATTCGTTTTTACCCAATGTAATAATCATTTATGAGTAAAAAGATTTTTGTGATTACGTATTTTTGAAGACCCCTATGGAGTAATGGTTGAGACGTCGGCTATTACACCAAGGGGTTTGATCCTCAAGCAGAACAAACATTTGTTTGCATGAACATTGTCTGTGTATTAGTTGAGGTGCTCTTATGTATTCATAATATGTATGTATTTAAAAAAGAACGTACGATATGTTAGACGACAAAGACCGATGTAAAATATTTAATTAAATTTATGGATAAAAGTTCTACGCACAAATGTTTGCCTCAATTTGTGGGGTTTAAGCCTACCCCTATTAATCAGGTACACTCACACATAATGGTCACATTACAAATCCAACTTTACTGGAATTGGTCGGACAATAAACCAACAAACAAAAAAACTCAATCTCCATAAATAAGTACTTTAAGTGTATACTACAACACAAGTAAGCCTTTATAAATTTTAACTACAAATTAAACCTTTAAGTTTACTGTTAGTGTAGATCTCCCTTTTTGTAAATCGAGGGCTCATTGGCAGAGACCATACACTGATATGATGGTCCAACCATGTGAATAGATCGCCAAAACATTTTGTTGGTCTTTTTTAAACGTTTTTGTAGACAAACGAGCAAACGGTAACCACTACTCATACACTCTTTTTATGTTATAGGAAGCAAACGAGCAAGAGAGTCACCTGATCGAGAGTGATCATCTCCGCCAATGAACAACGTTGACACCAAAAATGTCACCGATGCGTTGCTTGCCAAAGGCATAGCCGATGCCTAACATGAGGAAAGAGCTCTCTTAAATCCTCGTTTAAAGCAGGACATTACAAAGCTATTGGAGAATGGGAGCTTGTTGCATAATTTGCACACAAGTGGAAGGAACGATCGCTGGAAACGAAATGTTTTCCATGGAAATGTTTCCAGGTGGTATGGATGGACATTAAGCGTGGCATCGAGTCATACGATGGTAGAACGGTGACACGGTCATATTTTCAAAAGTTGCCTTAGTCTACGGCTGCAATCACCTAAATTGTAGAGGCCGAGATAACAAGGCTAAATTTTTTTTTCGGACAAGTTTAAAAAAGTTTTTTTGCAAAAAGAACATCATAATAGAAACTTTTTAATTTATATTCATTTATACAGCTTGTTATTTAAATCGAATAAAATACATACGTTACAGCCACAAATAATACCTATACATTTTCAATAATTTTGTAGAGCATTTTTGAATTGGTCCTTTTGGATGAATTTTTAATGAAGATTTATTTTACTTTATTGGTTATCAGTGGAAACTACTTTGACAACAAATATGTCTGGTAGTAAAAGGACAAACCCGAGAATATCCGAACGGATGGCAATCCTACTTTCACACAGAAATATCTTACGTCTCTCCGATGGTCTAAAGACTAAAATTTTCTTGGTCAGGGAACGTAGCCTAATTTGGCGGGGCTGGGAGTGAGTATTATTATTTCTGATGGACTTTTCACTTCCGGCCGCTGACGATATTCACAAATTTGCTGGGCAAGCGACGGCAAACAGCTCAGAGCCCAATGGGTCAGGAAACCACGACTGTCATACATTTTAAACCAATAAATATACTAACATACGTATGCCAGAGTCAACAATATTACGCATAACATCGAAACTAATTCGTTAACAATATCTTATCAGTATTCCGAAATACTTATTATGCTGTAACTCGTTAACAGAATCGCACGACCGTGACGGACTCATTGATATTACAACCAGATGTATTTAAATGAAGTCCACGCCAACGAACGTCGGTGGCTCATTGGTGAGGGCTTCCGATCTGGAGGATGCAGGTTAAAATACCGCCACGTGCCAATGAATTTTCTATTATCCGGAATTATATGTACGTTTATCCGACGCTCTTACGGTGAAGGAACTATCGTGAGGAAATCTGCGCACGGCTACGAAAAAATTCAAAGGTTGTGCGTAACATCGGCGAATCCTCACTGGGCCCACGTAGACGACACGATCAAATTGGATAAAGATGGCAAGAGATATTCAAGGTTGAAGTTCTTTTGAGATAATATAAAGAGCTGTGATGGATGGATAGATTTCAACAACAAACATAAAAGAGTCAATACAATCTTATCTCTCATGGCTATCCGTTCCGCTGTCTAATAAAGGCGCCATATTCAATTCGTATTTATGAATGAAAGATGCCTGAATATATTGTGTTAGGGTTGACATGTTAAATAACGTACGTCCTGGCATACTTCTTTAACTTAATTCACATTCATCAATCTCAACAAACTCTTTTATTCGTCCTGTTTGGGAACCCAGCTTTCTAAGGTCTTGACCAATTTGTTTAATGTTAGAATTCAGATACTCGTTAAAATTAGAGATGTGAGTAAGCAGTGAATACAGTCAGCCAAATAGGCAAATTGGTATTTAAGTTTCTTTAAAATGCATTTTGATAGTGTTATCAATGTTATCGTTGATGTCACCTTCTTAAATTAAATGGTTTTATCAGTAGCACAAGTTACCAGTTCTATGCTATATGCCGTCGTGTGCACGAAGGGCATATTAAAACGTTAAATGGAGTTATGACATTACATTTCAGCAGTCTACGCGGTTGTGTGGAAATAGAAAAAGTGATGTACTTATGCCGACAAAACACTAGATTTTTCTATTGCGTTTCCGTGATAGCATCGAGCGGCCAATGTCAGTTTGGGTTCCACTTAGGGAAGCTTTGATGTGTTTTTACGGAAGGATCGCCGAAGAACTTTCGGAACAAAATGCTCAACTTGTCTTCCGTAGCATTGAATCATTTTTCAACGATCAGTTCAATCAGCCTACAATGTTCTAACTAAACATGGTTGGGTGCGATTCGCAATCACGACATGAAGAAAATTAACAAGGAGAATAGAGATGCATATGATTATTGGTCACAACTCTCTCTCTCTTCAACCTATCGCAGTCCACTGCTGGACATAGGTCTCCCCCATTTTGCGCCAGATATCCCGGTCCTCCGCTTTTCTCATCCAGCTCCCACCAGCGACCTTCCGCAAGTCGTCGGTCCATCGGGCCGGAGGGCTTCCTACGCTACGCTTGCCAAGACGCGGTCTCCACTCCAGAACTCGTCTGCTCCAACGGCCATCGGTTCTACGACATACGTGACAACTCTCTATTAAATTATTTTTAAAAACTACTATAATTGTTCCATCAAAAGAAGGATCAGACGTTAATGAAGACTTAAAGGCAATGCGAAAAATTGAAACTTAGCTCTTGAGCATTACATTCAAACTCGTAACAAGATAAAGGAAAAATACAAAAGCCCGGCGCTATATCTATTGAGCGCAAATAGTCTAGCTTCAATATGTTCTAGACATTGGTATGGCCATGAAGAGATAATGTCCATAAGGCTGCAAAGCAAATGCCACGACAAAATGAGGCTCTGTTCATCTTGGCTTGATTCATGAATATTGGAAAACCAATTTGCAGTTTCACGCTAAAATATCTCAGGATGATACCAATCAAAATAATGAAAACTTTGCCAAAGAGCACTAGCTTTCGAATATTACGCACAAAAGGTACAGGCGACTCCATGCAAATGTTAACCATCGAAGAACCAAAACCTCTTACTAGCTTTCCTTTTAAATCTACAATCGGATTTAAATATCATAGTTTCAGAACGTTGCTCTTTAAAGAATTCATCACCCATGGTGTTAATGTAAGGTACGACTGCAGGTAATTAAAGACCAGCACATAAAGAATTTGAATAAATTACTAGAGACTGACTAAATACTCACATGTCGAAAATTAACATCTTTGGGTGATACCGAAAATTGCAGCTATTTAACATCCGATGACCTGTAAATAAGCTCAATTGCTCAGCTCCAAGAGAATTGGTACTCCCCTACTCCGATATAATTTACTTACTTCTCAGGTCCTTAGCCGTAAAATAGTATAATATGGCGTTTATGACCGTGCGAGCTCGTCCGACGACGTATGACAGCATACTTAATAAATTACAAGTAGCCGCGCCTTGCAATTTTCGCGCCAAAGCGACCGAGCCGTAAAATAATACACGACACTTATAGCTTCATATCATGAAACATCTTGAGCGCGGGCGCGACATATTCACGTCACTAAAACAAAACTCCCTACCAACTAATACAATGAACCATTGTACTAGTTGCTACATACAGCCTGGAGACCTTATGATAACTCTGTTATAATTTATCTAAGATGAACATAATATATCATAGTAGAGACTATGTGCTAAAGCTATATATATAGCTATAACTTAAACCTCCTATTTTACAGTGGCCTGTAACAATAAATACTCACTGAGGGTATGTCCCCACAAACTACATTTTCTATTTCTTTCCGCGATATCTTTGAGCAGGTAAATATTTTATAGCAACAAATTGAAATTTAATTATTTATTGTTATTAAAACGGTTATGTTTACATAATATTCTCAAACATGCTATACATGTTTTTAGTAAAGAGTGATAATCTAGTTTTTATGTTTGCAATTGTAACTTTAATATTCTTTCTTTGGTTATACATAATGTTGTGTATGCCATGAAGAAATAAAAAAATACTACAGACAATCCTAATGAAAACAAAATGAATTAGTCAATGTTTGACATTTATTACTGCATATGTTAACACAACATATTTTATCATTGGTATTGATTAACTCAAACTGTGATGATTCAACCACCCAATTAACTATTGATAATATTTTTGTCACTGTGATACCTAACCCGACTTCCATTCATACTTTTATATAGATAACATTGAACAGACTGCTTAGCTAGACCATGCCATATCAACACAATTGTAATTGATGTGTAAGTGGTTAGTAATTGATCTTGATGCCCCGAGAGTGATGTGATTTGTCCACCCAAGAGTACATTATTAAATTACTTGACTGATGAATCATTTCATCGTAATTCTTTAATCGCCATCAAATTTACAATGCATTTTTTTGCAAGGCTTTTTTTACTGATGTGACCTTGTTGTTAAATGATCTTGTATTATTGGCATAGATTTGCAAGGCTAATAGCAATCCCTCATCACTCAACAATAATAATAAAAAGTTTTTAAACTTAAATACCTACATTTTCATAAACATTCCTACTGTCAAAACAAACAGCCAGTCCAGAAAATTGCTACTGTAATTGAAAGCACTCATGTTCTAATATGGCTTCTTAATTTTGAGCATAAGAAATACATAAAAATCTATTCAAATTTTAATATAAAATGGAAATAAATCACCAAATGAAAAAAAATAAAGGAGTATTTGAGAACAGAACAAGCTGCTCATCTTCTTATTAATTTTTTATTATTGTAGTCACTACTTTAATTAATGCAATTACTATCTAACAAATTTTTTTGTTAAAATTTGCTAAAAATTAAAATATTTGTAAATGCAACCAAATTGTATTAATAATAAATAACACAGAATAACATTCATTTTATTTGAACCATGATAGAATGGAGTAAGAATCCTACAAAATCTGTATTCTATCAGATGAAGAGTAATAAATGGAGCAATGCCAGCAGAAATGGGTAGTTTTTTTTTCGAACTGACTACTGCTGTTGGCCGCAGATGGCCTTTACAGCTGCACCGGGCAAGTGGCGAGCGCAGATGGCTCTCAGCCTTAATATTTAGAAACGGGTAGTACTAAATCAATAATTCTATGGTAAGAGAGACTCACCTTTGGTACTTTGGCATGAGCACCGGTCCTGACATCTCTGATGGTGGCAATGTCCAGCAGTTCCACTTCCATGTTCTGGTCTGTCCAGTAAATGTAGAACCCTTTGGGGTCCACCCGCAGGGTGACCGGAAGACCAGTGCCGGAATCCTATTGGAAATTTACAAGTTAACAACATATTTTATTTTATCTATATTAGGCTGGAAAGCTTTAATTGAGGTATACATTATTGAAATTCCATTAGATTTTTATATTTAAGCACTTATTTTTCATAACCATGCCAGATGTGTAATATACTCAAACATTAATAACTAATATTTGCCACCATGTGAATTTACTCATTTTTAATTTTGTTTAAAATTTATTATGAGCACTTATGTTTGTAAATAACTTTATCTAGAAAATAGTAAACTAATATTTGGTGGTAAGTATTATAAAAAAAGTAAGTAGGCAAGACATTTTTCAATGTTAATTAGAAATATTTTATAAAAACATGTAAAGTTTTTATTTTGAGATCAAATAATTGGATATGTGAATATGCTATTTCGACCTAAAATACCTGCATAAACAATTTTATTCCATGGTTTGTAGTTATTTACAGCTGGTCTCCTTTCTTTGATTTTTTAAAACATAACAATTTCTAAAAAGCATATTGTAGTAATATTGTATACATAAAGATGTACAATGATTGCCAAAAATTCTTGTTCTTTTTATTTCAACTGAATATGAGCACAAAACCTACCTCATCCCACTTGATGAATTTTTCTCCTTCCTGCAAAGCCTTCGGCACTTCTATCGGCTTCAGGCTAATATTAGCTGACTTCGAACTCGAACTCATCGTGAACAACAAACAAAATTATACAGAAATAATAACACAATCGCGAACAAAATCCGTCATCTTCCTCTTTTAAGCACAAATATATCCACGAAACCTATTGGCGTTACACTTGTAAGATGCACACTCCGAAAATGCGAACCGGTCACAATATGACGGTAAATAAATAAAAACTAACATAATAAATCAGAGTTCATCATTATTTTAACTCTCTAATTACTGACAAACGATGAATATCCCGACATATTACTCGGTGCACCCACCAAAAACTGAATGAATGTCAAAACGTATGATCAGAAATAGTGATGTATAGTATACATATCGATACTAAGTACATATTACGTGTATCGATAACAGCATCATTGTCTTCAGTTAATTTGACACAACAAAGTTTATTTCAGACTGCTAAACAACAAAACAACACATAAATATTAGGCAGAAATAATAATCGTTTCTGCTTAATTTCTTTAAATGCTTTTCCTTCGTATTGGATTCAACAGCTTTTTATTTCTTTTTAAGTCAATTATTAAATCAAAAATTAAAACGATAGATGAAGTAGTTTCAAAGAAAACAGCGCGATTAATAAATGATAAATATTTGTTTGCTTAGAGCACCTAATAATTAGGTAATCTTTTATCGATATTTTACAGTCATTGTAATGGAATACAGTTCCAAAAAAAGTGCTGGTTGAAAGTTTGGGCAACAAAAAAATATTTTGGGTAAATATAACATTGTTTTGTTTATAAAATAAATCTGTGGATTTGTTTATAAAGATACAATTCAGTACATATTTTGGGATTTTAAAAATATTTTATAAAAAATCCTTTCAATGGAACAAGATTACACTGACGTTTTGCGTTTTACTCCATCCATGACTATTGTCTTTTAAATAATATTTGTATAATATAACTTAAGCCTAAAAATATCAAATTAAAGTAAACTTTACAACTTTAATGACATCCAATGAAAGTGATTTTGTTAAATTTGTGGAATGAACTTATAATTATAAAGTTTTTGTTTTACGAATTTCATTTGGAACAACGAAACTGATTGTCAGTGCTGCCAGATGGGTATTAACACGAATTATGGTAATCTTTCTTACAATATAATAAGAGGCTATAATATTTCGTTAGTTATAGGTAGCCAACGCGGCTTTATATATATTTTTTAGTATAATACAATTTTTTTTGATAATATTTCAACAAACAACTGTACATTTGCATCCTTATATTCAAATAGTATCATTCTTTTGATTTAAATTATTAATATAATTAGTATAAATTTGATTAGTATGACGAAAGTAATGACTTTTTAAATTTGTTTAAAATTTTCCGCTGTGTTGCGGGCAGGTTACTTTAGAGAAAAAGTTCTGGCAGCACTGCTGAATGCTTAATGTCATTTAGTCAAATTTGACAAAGGCATATCGGGAAAGAACCGATTCTGAGTGTTTTTTAACAATTAAAGAAAAATAAATCAAATTAATAGGTTTCGTTAACTTTCCGAAGCATAATGACGGAGTTAAAAACACCTGAAGTTGTGGAGGAAACTAAACATGACAATAGTCCTCGAAAAAGAGTTCGTCACCGCAAGAAACAATTGTATGAAAATATACTGAAACAAATGGAGTTTTATTTTAGTGATGCTAATTTAACTAAGGATAGGTTTTTAGGGGATTTGGTTAAAACCGATCCCTATGTACCACTAGAAACTTTTCTGAAATTTAATAAAATTCGTTCTTTATCAACTGACTTAAATGATATAGCTAAAGCTATGAAGAATTCCACTTTGCTAGAACTTTCAGAAGACAGACTAAAGGTAAGTAGGATTTACATACTGTTTTGAATGCTATATGATCACATTCAAGCATGGAAGGTGATGAGAACTTACATTACATTATATATGAAATTGAATTACTTTACCCAAATAAAAATACTTGTAGAAATTCTGCCTACGATTGAGTATATTTGGCTCTGCATGTGTCTATTAGATTATTAGAAATTGATATAAATTCTTAAATTTCAGGTCAGGAGAAAGACTCCAGTTTTACCATATGATGCTGATGCAAGGACTGTATATGTAGAGTCAATTCCAGTGACAGCAAGCCGTGAATGGCTTGAGAAAGTGTTTTCTGATTTTGGACATGTTGCTTACATATCTCTGCCAAAATTTAAGAACTCTCAAAAAATTAAGGTAGGGCTGTGATAACAATAAAATTATTAGATGTACAATAACAAATAAATGTCAACCAAAAAATGTCTGAGCTGTTTTACACATCATCATCATCATCAATCAGCCAACATTCGTCCACTGCTGAACATAGGCCTCCCCCAAAGAGCGCCAACCATCCCGATCCTGAGCAGCCCGCATCCATCCTCCGGATCGTCTAGAGACATGGCCAGCCCAATTCCACATACATAATACATACACATACCTGTAGTTATTGTTATATTTATAAAACAAAATTATTCATTAATATTTTGACCTTTGCTTGTCATTAAAGCGATTGTGCATCTAGTTACGTATGGGTATTTTTAAGTTTTTTTTTTAACATGACATTACAGTCTATTTTGCCCTCTCACCTGTAGTGAAAGGTTTTAACATAAACTTCACTATTAACAGGTGGGTTGGGGATAGTTACTAATTAGGTTTGGTTATGAGAGAGTGCTGCTTCCCATTATCTTCTGAATGCTTAGTACTTCAAAAAACTCCCATGGGAAGATTAAGGCTAGTGAGTATTGAGTTCTAATCTTCTTTCACCACAGGGCATTAGATTACTAAATGTATAATTGAATGTATGTAATACCAATAAGGTGAAAAGTGGTATCTGTGGTCGAATATCAAATAGTGAAATGATGTTATGACTGTGATTTAGTATGTGTAACTTTTTTTCAGGGATATGCTTTCATAGAGTTTGATAAGCCAGAAGATGCTCAAAAATGCATTGGTACATTCACTAAAATGGGCTGCAAGTTGCCCACCTGCATGCCTCCTGAAGACCTGTCTCAATCAAAATGTTCTCAGTAGAAGAGCCTGTGGAAGAACCAGCTGAAAAAAAAGAAGACAAAGATGAGTATGAACCACCAAAGAAGAAGACTAAAAAGAAAGAAAAGAAGACACACAAGAACTTGGAACTGAAACTAGTCAGTGAGTCTGACCTTGAGAAGACAATAGACACACCTAGTGTAAGTATTTAACTAAACATTTTTAATACCCCTGGGCTCAAGTCGTATTTAAAAATAAGATGTGCTTGCTTAAACATGCAACTGACTATAGAATATAAAAAGGTGATTCATGTTTGCACTTAAAAATAATGAATGTAATTTTTCTATATAGTACGGGGTACTATCTATTTATAAATTATCTACTCTCGGCTCTTAGTGATAGAAGTAATAGCATAATTATAACTTTAGTAATAAAATATTCAATATTTTATTTTCAGGATGAAAGTAAAAGCTTGGTATCCACTCCAACAGAAGTAAGTTATAACATGAATAAGGTTCTGTTATTTTTCTCTGATATCATTGAATTTTAAAGTTTATTACATTATTACAGGAAAACAAGGTTATAGATATGGAATCCAAAGATGAACTGACTAGCCAAGATGAGAAAGTCAATCCAGATGGTGTAAGGAAAAAGAAGACCAGAAAACGGACAGCAAAAGAAAGAAGTAAAGCAAAGAACATACTGAACAAGAATGAAGCTCCTAAAGGTGCTCTGTGGGGTCTTCAAGTTCTGCCGAAGTCTGAATGGAAGTCGTTAAGAAATAAATATTTAAATTTGCAGCGAAAGTATATGAAAGAGATCAAAGCCAATTCGCAAAACAAAAAGTATATGTATTCTAGTATTCCGGATCCAGCTGCTGCTCCAGTTGAAGTTGAAACTGGTGAGTAATAATTAATTCATCAATCCATCAGACTTACCGTTGATAAGATTATTTCACCTGTTTTTAGAATATATCTCAATTGCATCATATGTTGCTGCTTTTGTTAAGTAGTGCCTGTTTGTTATATTGAAATAACCATTCCCTTTCTTCATGTATATGTATATGATACATACATCAAATGTATATTTTTTAATTTTTGTCTGTCTGTTTCGGGTAATAATCTCTGAAATGGCTGAACTGATTTGGAGGGGACTTTTTTAGCAGCTAAGTGATCTAATAAATAAAAACATAATCTACTTTTTTTCGAAAAAACCTATTTATTTAGACAAATAAAGGAATGTTGTTCTGCGCGGCAGCAAACGTCGCGTGAGCTTAACTGACTTAACGGAGAGATTTTATCAAAATTTGGTATGAAGTTAGCTGACTACCGGGATAAACACATTTACTGCGGGAGAATATCTTATACCGCGCGAAACACTGTAGGGCATAGCTAGTATTAAATAACTAAAATTATTTATAATTTATTCTATGACATTTATAATTTCAGCTATTCCCACTGAAACAGAAAATGCAAAGAGTACTGAGACATTTGAAAGAATACCAGGAGTATTTGTGAAGGAGGTTTTGCCTGAACCATGTTTGGATATCAGGGAAATCAAAAGAACTGTGAGTAATCTTTATGTTGCTATACTCTCTCTCTCTCCCACACTTCATTGTGATGCATTGCTGCAAATAATGAAGATCTATTTCCTGAGGATGTCTAAGCAGGCCATTTGCCTTAGTTGCAAAATTTACCTACAGTGCCTCTGCACTAGCTCTCCTACTGTGACGGATGCAATTGTTGTGTGAAACAACATTATAATTTAAAATTGTAATTTTTTAAATTAAAATATATTTTAAATTTTAGACGACCCATGTGGTGAAATAAGGTTAGGATGCTCTTACACCAATGGTTCTGGGTTCATTACCTGGGAAGACAAGTGTGTGTGTGCATTAATATGTCCGTTTTTATTGGTCTGGGTGTGTTCTATGTATAATATTATGTATTTACAAAACAAAATAGATATAAGTATGTTTATGTGTTGTGTAGTACCCATATAACAACAAGGGAAATTACTGAGTTTGGGACTAGATGGCGCTGTGTAAATTTCAGTAGATGTTAATTTTAACTATTTAAAAATTAAGTAAATGTTATGTTTACAGGTGAGAAGTAATGTACATGCATTACATGTGGAGGCAAAAGAAGGACAGTCAGAAATTATTATTAGATTCGACTCTGCTGAAGCTGCCAATGATGTATGTACATATTTCTATATGATTTATTTAGTTTTATCTCTATATTGGTTTTAAATACTAATGGTCTTCCATGCGTAAGCTTTCGTCTCTGGCAATTTTAGAGCAAGTTTAACTATATGGTCATCGGGACGTCTCTGAACGTGACCACCGCAAACGTTTTTTAGTTTATCTTACATGTAATGATAGTATGTATGTGGTAAATAGCTTATTCCTTATCTATGTCGCGCATACTAAATAACCTATGTTGTGTGTGCAGTACTGCAGCGTGTGTAGGAACAGTGCAGTGGTGCTGAGTAGACCGGAGGAGGAGGCGCAGTGGCGTGCGGCGGAGGCGGCGCGGGCGAGGAGGCGCGCGCGCGGACGGCAGCGCCTGCCCGCGCCCGCCTCGCCACAGCCCACACACACCCATATACGCTTCGACGACTAGACAACAAATAATAAACAACATTGTTACGACACTGTGTTTTATTTGTCCACGCACACGCATATACGCTTCGACGACTAGACAACTACCAATAATAAACGATTTTGTGACGATACTGTTTTATTTGTATTAAATGGTAACTTTGACGTTTACAGTCTTGTCATTGAATTATATTTACGAAAATGTGTTTTATTTACAATACAGACAGTAATTGTGAAATGAATTCTGGATACGCTTTTAAGATAACACCTTTTTTCGAAAACAACTCTCAATAAATCTTTGATTTTGGGTGCAGTGCTGCCACATCTACCAACTTTGCCCTCAGTCTACCAACCTAAGCTTCAAATCTACCTATTTTTTAAATTTTATAGTTTTTTTAAATTTCTTATTTCTTAATTTTTGACACTTAAATGTAAATAATTGTATGTATGAATAAATGAATTACAAGTAAAAACATTGGAAATGCCGAGGCGAGTAGCTTTTTGTTAATAAAGAACCTACCAAGATACGAGGTTTTAAATAAATACCAACTATGATAAATACTTCTTTTTTAGCAACAATGCTATTGTTTTTTATACCAAAACGAGTCTAAGTTACCATTTCATTGGTGGCGGAAACTTTAGCTACTTCTAGCAATTTTTGGGGGGAAAAAACCGGGTACTTTTGAAATATCCTAGGTATTGAGTGAGAGTTGTGAGTAGACTGTTTTTCTCTATTAATAATAAGAAAACCTGCCAAAGATGAAGACTGCATCGATAAGAGTGTCGGAACTAGAGAGTTAATGTGTAAGATTCCACAATTAAGGTCATAATATAAAATTATATTTACGAAAATGCATTTTATGCATAATGCTTGACTGTGGCAAATCGAGATAGGTTATTTTATCAGAGGAATCACTTCCATAGGATTATTTAAGTTTGTAATGAACTCACTCTTTAATAAGAAAGTAGGTAGTAAATAGAATTAACAATGGGTACTTTTATTCAACTATTCATTGAATCGAATTCCAATATGTAAAAATAAAACACTGTTTTTATATAAAAAGAAATTTATTACATCAAATAAATGCAACATCAAATTCAGTCTTAAAAATAGTTATACATTAATTCTATAATACAACAGGCACTGGCAGATTATTCTATTAAAAATAATACGTATTTAGTCGTATTGGCTACCTAAAGTAATAGCATCAATTGCACTGCCCACTGCATATACCTGTATTTAAAACAACCTCAATTTGTTAATTAGCAAGCTAAAGTGCTAACACCATTTAAAGTTAAATACTAGTCAGTAAGTCGTTAGAATTTATAAAGTATTGCCAATCATGTTTACACCAATTTTTGCACAAATACACATCTATACCCTCCTTAACAGTAGGTATTATTTTTTATCACCACAACTACAAATTGTGGTTTGTGTTTATCAAAGATCTGAACAAAAATTTCATAGTTCGTTTCACTGAATACATTTTCTTAATATCTAAACAAGAAATAATTACAAAAATATGCAGTGATGATCAAACATTATTTGCGATTAAAATACAATTTTACCGAATTCTCGTGTCGTATTAGTGTCAGTTATTTAAGCTATGTTTATCTGCAATTAAAAACAAAAAACACGAATTCATATTAATATGTAAGTAATTCTGTACATAGTAAATAGTCAACAGTACAAAATATTATATTAATGGATGATTTTGTACAGTTTTTGGAACTTGAGTACCATATTATGAATATTTAGGTAACATTAACATCAAAACAAACACAACTAGGGTTACCACCCGTACTATATAATAACCAATGTTAATGCAAAAATGAAAGGTGGCAACCCTAAACACAACACAAATTATAAATTGTGGCCACTAAATGAAGCACCAGGTTAAGTAATTAGTTACTTACCAACTTAGCAATTATTATCCACTTATGTATTAGTAATTAATTACTTTCCTTAAAAAAATACAAAATCATGGACGTATAAAAAATACAGCCATGTCACCACAAACATGTCGTTAGACATATATTTGAATGTTTTGAACAAGAAATATTACGTAATCGAATTGATCATTTAGCTACGAAAAGTAATTCCTGTTCTATTTCCTTTTGATCACCACGGTGTTCTTTAGTTTTTTTCTCGGCTCTGTTGACAGCTGCGAGCTAAATTGAATGTCTTAATTTACCATTTAATCTGGTCTCATTTTGAAACACTTTCGTTATTAGCAAGACTCCGTCCGTATTTTTTGTACGTCCATGGTCAAAATGTAAATACACAAGGAAGTATCACAATAACGTAACTGCATGTAGTATGTTTGTACACAAGAGGTAGATAAAATAATTTAAATATTATGAGGCTTCCATATGCCTATGGACAGTAACGGGCGCAATTATGCTATTCTTACCGCAAGGTAAAACCGTTACACTTAGATCGCTAGGAGCTTTTAGTCTAGGTTTTATTTTAGCAGGTAATGGACAACTTACATCGGACTTTGTATCATCTGATAATATGGTGGGATCGTTTACGGAGAAACCAGTGGCCTCAGAGTCCTCGTGTGGTGTCATAGTGGAGTAGCCGTGGTCTGAGCCACCAGCAGGACGTCTATACCCTGTCACAACTCTGTACGGCGAGATAGGAGCCTCTATTTCCATCGCCGGCAATAGCTTATCCTGCCCCGACTGATCGTGCATATCATCAGACTGCAAATGACTCATCTGTACATCCGCGTCATGCCAAGTCTCAGCTGGACCGTCAACATATAAATTATGGCAACTAGCTGTTGTCACATTTTGCTTGTAACAATATATGGCAACTGCAATAATCAAACTTACAGTAACTATACAACCTGCTATCGGACCTATTGCCGAATAACCACCTAACGCATCCCTGTTCACATGACCGAATGTCCCTTCCCCATAAGGCGTGACTGCCCCAAGAACTCCGTTAAAACATGTAGATTGGGAAGTACAGAAAGGTGAAGAAAGTGGTGTACGACCATCGGCATCAATTTGACACCACTCACAACCCAATACACCCAAACAGGATGAATGCGTCAAATAGGAATCACATTGGAAATCGAAACACGACTTAAGATTTTCGGCGAAGTTATGAAAAAAATGCGACTTGTGATTGTTGTTTTCGGGCATCATACCGCATAGGGGGATGTCTTGATTGACACGAGAAGCGTTGGAGTTGGGACACTCTTGAAGCTCGGAGCTACATTCACATGGGCACTCACAGTCCGTCTGCTCCATGCGGTTACAGTTAAAGCATAGGCGGTCCACCATACTGCATGGACAAAATGCACCCACACTACACGACACATTAACCAGACCAATGAAAGCATTTGTGTCTGGAATAGCTGCAATATAATAATGAACGCAGTGGTCACCCGAAACCACATTCGAGAGAACGCCCGGCAGCGACATGTTAAATTCGTAAAACCTTTGTATAGTTTTATCATAAAAATTATTACATAATCGTTTCGTTACAAATCCTTTGTGGTTTAGCATGTCATTTGCGATCATTGATTCTTTGTGAGTTATATGCTGTTGCTCAATGGGACCTGAACTATTAGGATCCATTAATCCTGGATGTGAAACCAGGTATCCCCTATTATTCATTATAAAACATTTAAAATAAGACATGGCACAAAGTGGGAGACTGTCAATTAGTAATTTATATAGAAAACCCATTGTAACATCCATTGAAACTACCATGGTTGAATGAAATGGTCCCTTTACAGCATATGAAATGCTGACTACATACCCTGCCCCACCAACATCTAGGTTAGGTGGAGTTAAAATTATTTTACCAGGATTTTCTAAAGCGTAAGTATACCATGGTCTTCTGACTGGCTCATAATCATATTCAAGTACTGTACCTGGGAACATCACAAGTACTCCACTTTCAGTGACAGCATACCTTCGAACAATATATTTAGAATAGATGCCACGTAAGTGCTGTCTTTTGTAAAATGATAATATTGAGTTCAGAAAATTGACATCTTGCTGTATCTCATTTTTTAAACCAGGGTTAGAAAGAAGACCATATGCTAAACTCTTGAGGTAGGCTAAATAATTTTGCATGTAGGTAACAGCTTCATGTCCATCTCCCATGTCATACAGATATGTAAATGGCGATTGAAAACTAGAAGGGCTCAAGTATACTGTGCCTTGATCAATAGTAGCTATTTGCTTAAAATGTCGACAAATGGTTCCAGTTTTAGGCGGGAACAAATCAAGTCTATGGAATAATATCTCTTTAGTACTCCTAGTCAAAAATATACTAGATTTGTTTACATTAGTTTGATTATGAACCTCGTTAACAATACATACAATATAAAAATCATCAACCTGTCTCCATGAGTAGACTATTGATTTAGTGGAGTTCTTTTCACTCATTGACAAAGTGCCAGAACTATTCGTGAACATTGCATTTCTAACACTATTAATAAAGTCATATGTTTCAATATTCTCCAGATATGTAAATTTGATCTTTTCTGATGATGATTCAGGTCGAGGATAAAATGTATGCATCAATACTTTACCAGTGAAGTCCATTACAAAAGCTCGTTTCTTATGATTAATGCCTTTAAAATAAACTATATCTTCTGCGAGATCTGACCAATACAGGTCCAAGCCAAGTACCCCATTAGTCATTGGAAGCACAAGTGACACCATAAAGTCTCGTTCTGTCGCTTCCCAAATTGGATCTTCTACTTGAATTGGTTTGTTTTTATAATTACCAGGGAGTAATGAGATGAATGCTGATGCTACTTGGCCCACAACACCACTGTCATTTATATGCAGCCTCATGACAGAGTGGTTGCTGGAGTGATTATGCCATTTATCAATATGAAGTATGCCAAGAGAGCTGTTTTTGTCCCCTTGATTCTCATAAATGAGGCCAATGGCAAACTTCATATGTTTATCTCCCTCAGAATATGGAAACATTTTGAGCCAAGTTTCATTCTTCAATATTTTGGTATCAGTCAAGAAGATAAATAGTTTATGTTTGGGTAGTTCCTTTTCAGTCAGCAACTTCTTTAATTCATGGTTAATGGTGAAAGGTGAAACATTATCAGGAGCTACATCCAACGTTAATAGATATTCTCTGAGCAAAAGTTTATTGTTATCTGTTGCATTACCTAAACTGGACATTCTATCACTATCACATGTGTCTTCAAACTTGACAAAATCTGTTGTGTTGGTCATTTTAAGAGCAAAAATGTCTTTGCTTTGTAATGCATATGCTGTTTCTTTGATGACATTGATTGCATGTTGGAGTGAATCCACATTGATGTTGTTGTCTATGATGAAGATAACAAGTTTTGGGTTCGGGTGCACAATCTTGTGATAAAGATATCTTAAATTCGAATGTGGCATTGCTGCACAGTTCCTGTCAGTAGCATAGTCTAAATGCGAAAGAAAGTATTGTCTTTTGACTTTCAGGTCTTTAAACCTTCCCAGCATCTTTGATTTAGACTCCAGTGGTGGTAGATTTTCCAATCCACTGGGGTTTTTTATAAAAACAGATTTACGTATGGAGTTAAAAGGACAAGGATGAGTAAAGGACGGAGTATCATTCCCTTTTGTTTCATTCTTCATAATTAAAATTATATTTTTCGCTGCCGAAAATTTGTAGCTTAGTTTGTCTGCGATATTCATGAGGGTGTCGTTGTCTGTAGTGTGAAAGCGATAAGCTTTCTGGACAGTGCGAACTTCGAAATGAGTTGTATACTCACTTCCCATTTCATTTTTTGCAATTTCACTGAATTTTTTAGCCAATGTATCTGATAACTGGCGAACACATAGCTTATGATCACTACGGTTGTTAGTCCTTGTGCAATTATCACTTTGAGCCAAGATCTTAGGGACGCCGACACAAGTTGTAATCGTAAATATCAGCAGAGATAAAAGCTTCATCGTGTCGGCATTATCTTTCATCCATTTACACTTGAACACACTCTTTATATTTTTTTTGTTTTGTTAATATACTAAAATAATTCATTGTTGTGTTAAAATGTTCACATTTATTTACAAAATTAAGTTTATGAAAAAAGAACACAATATCTCACAAAAACAACAAGCTTATGGCACGATAAATAATGACAATTGACCACAATTGACATTTATAAAACATGGCGGACTGCGTTTTGCTCTATCTACAATAAACAACGCAATTAAAAAAGTATATTAATGTGTTAACAATAAAAAAAAAATTAGTGAACTGGCAAATAAGGTTTTTTAAAATTGAAAGATCATTTGAATTCGTAATTCAAAAAATTTAATATTTAAAATATACGACCACTTTAAATACATCTGCGCTCGCCACTTGCACTGGTGAAGTGAAGCTGTAAATCCATCTGCTAGACTGCTAGAGCCCCATCGAAATAAATGTTTTTTACTATATAATTTTGTACATACCTGATTGATGACGGCATTTAGAACAGAGCTCCTAAAAACTTGTGGATGTCCCATCCCTAGGGCATTATTTGAGGTCTATAATGCCATTATTCACCAGGAAACCTCACCGGAGATGTGGTCCAGCGTCGTCATCTTTTCTTCAAAAGGTGGATCAAGAGGAGAACAGGGTGATAAAACTATCTTGAAGAGACCAATAGCGTTTCAGAGCCACCGTCTATACCTAAGTTGTTTTTCAGAGTTGTGACGAATTGTCTCTCAATAAGACTTGACGAATTCTAATCACCAGATCAGGCTGGGTTTCGAAAAGGCTACAGAACCGTGGACCACATTCATACACTTCGACAGCTTATACAGAAGACCAAATACTATGGCATTTGTGGACTACGAGAAAAGCGATATATCGAGGTAAAGAAGTGTCTCTCCAACGCAGCGACGATGACCATTCGGATCCAGACCAGCGGACAAGACCGATCCAATGGCGTCGCAAGGTGAGACAAGTTGATGTTAATTTATCCCCGAAACTCTTCACAAACGCAATCGAGAATGTTTTTAAGACCCTGGACTGACTTGTAAATAATATATAATAAGTAAATAATTTTCATTGATACGACATATCTACTCCTACCACTTACTTAAATACCACCACAATACACAAGGCAAATGTCGTTCACTCCTATTATGGGCGAGAGGTAGAAATTGAAATTATTTCATTAAATACTTGCTGTTTCCTTAAATGGGAACACTCCCAGAGGGCTTAGAAGTAAGAAGGGATAAATAAAGTAGTGCTTATATGAATCAAAAGCTGTTTCCATTACAATCTTTTCTAACATTAAAACGTAGCTAAACATTACAAAAAATTCTGCGCAGTTGGGTGGCTATTTTTACCTAAAGTAATTGCAACGTGGATATTTCAAAAGTGCAAACTCACTTTCTGATAATTACATGTCAGGCTGGTTGATAATAAATTAACATTGTGAATTTTGCAAGTCTTTCCTATGAATACTTTTATATTGCAAGTCAAGGTTTTATATTCCCAATACCTTGGCCGTGGTTACCATTGTCCATATTGTATAACTGTGTGGCCGTGGTGTACGTTCTACCATTGTCCATATTTTATTACTGCGTAACATCCGCATTATTATGTTCGAAGTTAATAAATGTATGTCTGTGACTTTTGTTCATGCTTTGTATTTTTGTGTCTGACTTAGCAGTGGAAATTTTTAAGTGCTTTTGTATTATGTCATTTACACTAAACACATGTATTATATTAAGCTGTTAATTTCCTTAATAAAGATAAATAAATATAGGTTTGCTAGGTCGCCATTATAACGATCAGGCAGATCTCCAAATTTAGAAAATCCACTACTGGCCCGGAGTGCCCGCAAGCTTCGAACCGTAGATCGACACCGGCTCAATGCTCGATAGATACAATGCTATACAATAGGACGAAGTTTTTAGGATTCCGTAGTTAAATGGCAAAACGGAACCCTTAAAGATTCGTCAAGTCTGTCTGTCCGTCCGTATGTTACACCCTTTTTTCTCCGAAACTAGACTACTACACTACACTCTTCAAACTTTGTATGTATTCTGTGAACCGCTATAAAGTTTTGACAAGAAACTTAAAAAAAATTTTGGGGTTTCACATTCATTGAACTGAAACTCAAAAAGTTTTTTTCATCGTACCCCCACGTGTACACCACACGTAAGGTAAGATGAAAAAGAAATCAATATGTTTATCAAACAAGATTTACTCGTAGTTTATGACTATTTTCTCATATTACAAATTAATAGATCAAACGTCATTTTTAGAAATCAGCAATTAGCGTATATCCTTGCGTATAGTCAAATAAGGGAATCGCGCGATGGAGGATGTTTAAGGAAATACAGCCTTACGAACGACATTAGAACTTAAACGAGTATGAAGGGAAACAAAAAGTGGCAGGGTCAGGGTTTGCTCTGACTCTATCAGAAGTGCGATCTCCAGAGAAAGTGCCTAGTCCAGTGGAACCGCATCGAGAGGTAGAGGTTCTGCACAATCTACAACGAAGTCCAACGGTATCACCACGACGTCATCAAACGCGATTGCATTTGGAACGAGATGGGTGAGTTGTTTAAAAGTGTATCAATCACACAATTTAAAATGTATTAGTCTAAAAGTAAAATTTGAACTTTTTTAGATTCGTATTCAATCTATTGGCATCGTCTTCCTCAAATGAGCCGGATCTGATACCAAGACGCACTCCATCTCCACTGCGCGCCCATTACGACTGGGAAGAGCTAAATATTGTTCCAGGTTATGTAGCCGATCAGCTGCACAACACGGTAATTAATTTGTAATTTTCCCGTTCTTATCAAGAGTTTGTAACATTTGAATTATCAGTATTATTATTTTTATGCCATTCTTATTCAGCTTACTTTTGAATGAACAAGCATTGGATTAACTTTTGTCAGTAGCTAATTTACAACCTTATAACATCATCAGCTCATAATAAACGTCGCCACCGAGGGGCACGAGCCTACCACGTGGGCTCAGTGCAGATTGGCCGACTTCACGCATAACGCTGAAATCTCTTCACAGATTTTCTCATGTTCCTTCACCATAAGAGCGTCGGATAAATCTTCATATAATTTCGATAATTCGAAAATACATTGGTACGTGGCGGGATTTGAATCTACACCGTATACTTCGGTGAGGCAATCGCCCTTACTAATGAGCCATCGACGTCACTAATTATTATCAGTTTTATTTTTTTATGTTAACACTTTCTCCTTAGATTCTACTAATCCTTTTTCTTATTCTGTAAGAAATACTTGTCTTAGATCCTTAGCTTCTAATTAATGATGTTAGAGAACTGGATATCAGCGGTAAAAGCGGCCGATCAGTTGCACGGTGCGCTGTTGGAGCGGCCAACGTGAAGAAGGTGGAACCAGCAGCTCTGTCGCTGGTTCAGCATATGTGGGCACTCAGCGACGCGGTGAGTGCGTGGCTACCTCAAAATAAAAAGAAAGAAAAAAAAT